>JAVJIF010027774.1:0-54921 GCA_038442645.1 Agave tequilana
AAATTCTATAAAACTTGTTTTAACATTTTATATTGAAACATAAAACATGTGATAAAAATTTTCAAGACATATATCAATCATATCAATTCATTTTTGTGTCTTGCCAATTTTATCAAAAAACCAAAACTTGTATTTTTATCAAACTTGATTTTCAATAGGAAATCTGATTTTCCTAAAACTTTATAGAAATACAAAAACATGATATTTGAAAATATTAAGCATGATGCATATGGACATAGGTCCAATATACATTTACAAAATATATCACAGTTTTTGTTCTTTAATTTCAAAAATATGGTTTATACCAAAACATAAAACTACATGAATAGGTACGTCAAACTAAGTTTGTATAAGTCATATAAGCATGTATGTATATAGAGCACATCTAATATACATATAAAACATGTAAACTTGTTTTGTTCAAACTATTCATGAAAACCAAAATCCAAATCATGAAATGTGTGTGTATGTGTACTTGAGCATATCATACTATTCTAATCTTTACAAATGGATCTAAACACAACTATCTAAACTAGGATACCTAAGTCTTTGAGTCATCAAGAAGACTTGCTCCCAAACGCAATCCACCGAGTGCAAAGGTATGATCTTTAAGCTTTGGCACCGGAATCACCATGATAAGCTTCCAAACACCTTGTTGAAGCTAATCACCAACTAATATCTTGGTTAATGATCTGAAACTTAAACAATACAAGATTCTTAGTAAACATAACTACATGAGTTAATCATCATCAAAACTAGGGTGGAAGGCTTTGGGCAATAGAAACCAGGATTACTAAATTCAAGATTAGCTAAGTGGCTATCCTTTTGTCTCAGTATGACATGCTCTTTATTCCTCAGAAGGCAGTTAAAGGCCAGGCGCTTGCAAACTTCCTAACTGCTCATCCGGTTCTGGAAAGCTCAAAACTTCATGAAGATATTCCAGATGAGGTTTTCAAATCTAATATGATTTCAGAGGACGAAGTGTGACAAATGTTCTTTGATGGAGCATCAAGAATAGGCCCTAAAGGCAAGATCATTGCTGGTGTGGGGATTGTATTTATCTCACCACAAAACCATGTCCTTCCTAGGGCGTTTTCATTGACGGAAACCATGTTCCCAACAATGTGGCAGAATATAATGCTTACTCATTGCCTTCAGCTCACCTATGAAATGGGGGTACGCTATCTGAAATCTTATGGTTATTCAAACTGATTATTAATTAGGTTAAAGGAGAATATGAGGTCCGCGCACGGAGATTTGGTACCTTATTATCATGCAGTCTTCAAAATAGCTAATTTATTTGATGGCTTTTACATCGGTCATGTGTCCCGATCCCAAAATACTAGGGCCGACGCTCTGGCAGCACTAGCAGCTATATTGGCCTTACCGATTGACACAACGTATCATCTTGCAGTGGCTACTCGACACCTTGTTGTCCTAAACATGTGTTGAAAACCAAGGAGGTCCATGTCACCTCAACGGAGTTCGAACCGAGAGATTGGTGATTTCCCCTCATTGACTATGCTTTGCATAATATATTATCGGATGACCCTAAAGAAGTGGCGTCTATCAGACGAAGGTCTCTCTGTTTCTACTATGATCCGATAGTAAAGACACTCTACCGTCGCTCAAATAACGGTATCCTCATCCGTTGCCTTTCTAATTCGGAGGCACAAGAAGTGCTTAAAAAAGCACACGATGGTATATGCAGAGCTCATCAATCAGGTCCGAAGCTCAAGGATCGATTGCACAGACTTGGATATTATTGGCCAACCATGATAGCCGATGCCATCAAATATGCACAAAGGTGTAAAGCCTGCCAAATCCATGCAGACTTTATACATCAGCCTTTGGAGTTACTCCATCTGACTGTTACTCATGGCCATTCGAAGTATGGGGAATCGATGTCATAGGGCCATCAGCCTCTCATCAACAAAAGGTCATCGGTTTATCCTAGCAATAATCGAATATTTCTCAAAGTGGGCAGAGGCTATTCAACTTATTGAAGTTAAAACTTCCAGCGTGTTCAACTTTATCAAACACCATATCATTCATCGATTTGGTATCCCTAGGTGGATTATCCATGATAATGGTCCCCAATTTCTAAGCCAGATATTCTATCGATTCTTTGATAAGTATCAGATTCAGAAAATAGAATCAACCGCTTATAACCCTGCTGCTAATGGCTTAGTGGAAGCATTCAACAAGACAATTATCAAGCTACTCAAAAAATTCATTTCATCAAATAAGCGAGACTGGAATTAGAAGCTTGGTGAATGTCTTTGGGCTTACCGAACCATAGTTCGAACCCCGACAGGCAATACGCCTTTTTCTCTGGTATACGAGTGCGAAACAGTCATATTGTTAGAAATCTAGATGTCGTCATTACGAGTCGCCTTAATAACTAGAATGACAAAGGAGGACAATGATCGGTTACGTCTTCAAGAACTCGAAGCCCTAGATGAGAAAAGATTACAAGCTCAACAACATATTGAGTTGTATCAAGCTCGAATCTCGAAGGCCTTCAATAAGAAGGTTAAGCAAAGGATTTTCCAGAAAGGAGATTTAGTTTTAGCCATCAGACGACTAATGATCATGACGCATAAAATCAAAGGCAAATTTTAACCCAAATGGGAAGGACCGTTCGTGATAGAAACAGTCTATTCAAATGGAGCATATCGCCTTATAACCCCAGACGGTGATACACTCATGATGCTAATCAATGGCAGGTTCTTAAAAAAAAAATATTATCCTTGATAGGATCCTTCTTGTGATCAGATTAACATTACACATCTGATCAGGACCTTCAAATCTAAGATATTTGAAAAGAGCGCTCCTTTCTTTCTCTAACGGGATCATATTGCCATAAACCAGTGTCGAGCCGATCGAACACCGGTTGCATCAAAGAAGAACCAAGGTTATGAACTTCGGTTTTAGCCTTATCACTTCAATCTTATCTAATTCATCGTCGACTAGTGTCGAGCCGATCAAACACCGATGACATCAAAGAAGAAACATGGTGTCAAATTGTTTTAACCTTGTCACTCTTCTCTAGTATATAAATATGTACCTATATTCAACTTAGAAGAATAGGTCATATGTTGAAGTCAGGCATGCCTAAATAACAGTTTCAGGCAGATAATTTATTTAGCCTGACTTTTCAATATACAGTGGTGGCATACCTCCCTGCTCCTGTTTGATCGATCGAAGCTCGACCCAATGACAAAAGGTCCGACAAATCAAATGAGTTTACCTGCTGGCTTATCAAGCGAAACTCATTGAAGAAGGTTCATGACGCACCCTTCTGCAGAATCTTTCCAATATGGAAACAAGATAAGAATTGACAAAGAGTCCACGAGGAATGATAATCTTTAGATCAAGATCTCGTGAAATTCGTTGTTCATTCCTTTAATCCCCAGCTCACCTACAGAGTGAAAACCCAGGGGAAGCATCACGTTACTCAAAGTAACGAAATGATCTAATGCCTCTAACGACTAAGGATAGAGGAAAATGTTGGCCCTTAAGCCCAACATAAGTCCTCGACAACTCATCATGCTGGGGGGAATAGCATGGCTAGCCCAACTCAAATGGCAGTTGGTAAAGGCATATCAAATCCGTTGACAGCTGAGGATTTGCTAAAAATCCTAAGGGACCTGTTCCCATTTGATTCTTCTCCAAAATCACTTACCAATTCCCGTCCATGGAATGGGAAGACCACATAAGAAGATATTCATTTCCCTGGCGAAATGACGAGTCAAACCTATCATGTTAACATTAAATCTCTGGTAGTAAGACTCTATCATACTCCTCCGCAGATAATACAAACATCCATGCGAATCTGGTCAATATTCCCAGCAAATTAAACTCCACTTATCATTCTCTTGAATAAAACGACAGGTTCACTCAAAATTGCAGTTTTGTTCAAACACCTCTAACAGTAACTAAATCCTTGTCACGTTAACATTTCACCTCTGATAGGCTGTTTTACAAATCTTGTTCTAAATCCCTACGGAGTTCTCTGACATATAATCTTTCATTAGATTCATATTTCTTAACTCCCCAGCGAATCTCTAGTAAACTTTCTTCAAAGTCTATTATTCCCTTTCAGTCCCCAATGGACTTTTTTGTTTGTCACGTTAACAATACACCTCTGACAATTTTTTTCAAATAATATCCAAAGGAGATATCAATTTTCCCATAGAGTTTATGATCAAGTCTTATTTCCCCAATGGGATTATTTCTTTTACTGTTATGTCCAGATCATCACCTCTGAACGGTAGAAATCCTGAGCTTGATGGTTTCTCAATCGGTTATGTCTATATTACCTCTGAACTGACAGGTAACCAAGTCTCATCTTTCAGTCTAGTAGGGACTGTCCTTTTATCGTTATGTCCAGTGCGCCACCTCTGAACGACAGAGCTCTAAGTCTAGCAACTTTCAATCGGTTATGTCCATATTACTTCTGAACCGATGAATGTCTAGATTTCTCCTTGTATGATACTCTAACTTTCATGTCCAGTCAACCACCTCTGAACGGACGAGTCCATAACTTTTGTGTCCTATCCTCTATCAAGGCCGGAAGTTCTTGTTGTCATGTTAACACTAAACCTCTGAACAGCGGATTGCACATCTGAGATCCCTTAGTTGGTCATGTCAAGTCAACCATCTCTGAACCAATAGGACCCCAGATCTAACCTATCTTTGTAGTCCCTAGTGGGACTAGCTGCCAAGTTAATACGACTACCTCTGGCAGCGGATTTAAAGTTTAGTGTGTCTTAGTCTATCATGTTCAGTTTACTACCTCTGAATAGACGGGCCCTAAAATCGGGTTCACCTCCACTTTGTCATCACGTCTAGATCATGACCTATGAATGACAAAATTTTGACCAATCATGTCTAGTTTGTCACTTTAACTGGCAAATCCTAGGCTTCATTTGTTTAGTTCAGTAGGAACTATCACAGGTTGTGCTGTCTAATTTATCATAACCTATTCATAAATCCGATGGTCTTTAATCTGTTATGCTAATATTTACCCCTGAACAGTAAAGCTCATCAAGTTCACTCTTTTCCATCTCGACAAGATTCGAGTAGAGTCATTCCTCAAATTTATTTAATAACCAATTCTATCAGTTCATCACCTCTGACTATATTAGTTATACCGTTATTTCCTTTCTTTTTGAGGTTGTAGTACAACTTGAAAGTAAGAATTGCAAACTCAAAAGATAAAACAAGTTGAAAATACAACAGAGGAGTCAAATAAAATTATTTTTATTGATTCAAGAGGGGGATACATGGATTACAAGCTACGAGGTTGCATCGTAAGACTTGATCTGTTCTTTAAGGATGGCCAGCTTATTCTTCCTCTCCTCCGTAGCTCTGATGAATGCCTGCGATCTCAACTCGACCTCATTAAAGTTCATGTCTGGACAGACGAGTCTCAATTTCAGCCAAAGTTACCCTCTGAGCTATCTCCTGCTGCAGGACTTCATCATTTTGAGTTTTGAGCTGCTCTAACCGAGCCATCTCTTCTAGGATCACCAGTTCAACCTTGGACAAAAGAAAATTAGTCCTCTTGATCATTTCCTTGGCCTTCTCAATTTTATCCTTGTCATTAAGAAGAGCTCTACTGGAAGCATCAATGGCATCTCCAATCTCTACTTTTCTTGTTTCCAAGGATTTTAAGTCTGAAGATATTGCCTCGGCTCTACCTGTGCTGCTAGTGGGCCTCACGCATTTGAGCAATGAGGCATTCAAGCTCTTCATTAGCGGAGGAATCCAGGTCCGAACTACTGAGATGGCGCCATTCGTCTACATCCTTCTCGAGCCTTTCCACCAGAAGCTCCAATACAACAGCCTGATCATCCCCTCCAAAGTCTCGAATGCTTTCGATATTTCGAGAGAGGACCACCTTTAAAGCAGAAAATGAGGTGGTTAAGCCCTTCAAGACCAAAGCAACAGATCGCTTTAGGTTTTTGTAGAAGTTGTCAACCATCTCGGCCACAAATTCTTTCTCGACTTCAACTACACCCAGTGAACGAGTGGCCCCTGAAGACAAAGCTTCCACCGTTTTCACTGTCATAATGGTAGAGGAAATGGCAGAAGCACTGACTGGAGAAAGACGAGGGATCATCGATGATCTAGAAGGAGTCTTCATTGAAACTAGGACATCAGCCACGATGGAAGTAGGGATGGTAACTATTTCAGGAAGAACTGGCTCAACAACCAGTGTCGGAGACGTAGGGCTGGTAATTATCCTCAGCCCAGTGGTTGTCAGGGTAGGCAGCGTCAAAGAGACCACCGACATCTCACCTACCGATTCAGCTAGGAGTGAGATTGGTTCTATAGCCACCGTCTCCTCAGCCTTTTTAACTCCACCGGCAGGCTCAGGCTGATAAGATGGCAGGTCGTGATACAAGACATCCAACTCGGCAACGTCCATTGCGGCTGAAGTACTTGTCTCACCCCTGATCCCTCGCGAAGATCAGCTGATCTCCTTGAAGTCAATGCACCAAAGGCGAGACACCTAAAAAAAAGACCTTATTGAAAATAAGACATAATGAATATCAGGGGAGAATTGCTTATAAGAAATCAAAGTATTACCATGAGGCGATACCGCCTCAACCGCCTCACAAACAGTCTCTCTCAGGACTCCCTCGATGGCAGCGCTAATTCAGCCGGGCTCCATAGATGAGACTTTGGCAGTTGCGGGAGGGACGTCCGACTCACTTTCACTCGCTGAGGCCTCTGTGGTCCATCCTATAAAGGTTGAAGCCATTGGACCTTTTACGAGGTCCCAGCACCCCAAGGACCGACGTCAGTCGCGTCACCTCCGGAATCTTCTGAGATGACGAAGTAGCTAGTCTCATCACCTTCCTTATAAGTAAACAGAGGATCATAATAATCCCCCTGTTCTCCTGCAGCTTCGGTTCCTGGTTCTCTTGCAGCCTCGGTTCCTAAATCATAGGATAAACAAATGAGCCGCATGAAAAATATAAGTACATGTCATACTGAGACAAAAATGAAACTGGTCTTACCCAGGCCGGGAACAGCTTTATCAGTCGTTTGCTTTTGCGCCGATAGTTTAATAACTAACGGGTCAGGAGGAGAAAGCATTGCAGCTGATTCACCCTCTGCAATAACGGTGGGAGTTGTAGCGATGAGGCTTCTTCACCACCCTCTTCCTACGGGATCCACCTTGCCGCTTCCGTTTGAAGTGGACGTTGGGATCTTCTTCCTCTACCTCTTCCACCTCCACGTCTTCCATAGGGGTTGTGCCTACCCCACCAGGAGCATCTGGTGGAACCTCAGCGCCTGTGACCCGTTCAAAGTGGGGACTTTCTGCGTCTGAAGCTTCACTATCGGCGGTAGCGACGAACTCCTGGAGGCCTGGCACCCGGACCCTTTTGCCCCCACCCTTCTCGGTAACTTTTTTGCTTTAGTCGCTGGGAGATCAACTTCACACCAAAAGAATTAATAGAAAGTCTGATAGGCGCGGAGTTTGAAGTTCTGTACCATTGACAGAACCCCAAAGTCATAAGTAGGTTTGGGGTCCTCAACGGCATGCACAGCCGTGCCTCAGTACAGCCAGCAATGAAGAACCGCCAAGCGCGAGCACCATCAATAAGGCTCCCCATGATGGCTAGGCTAGTGTTCGGATTACAAACATAGAGTTGGTCATACCCGAACTGACGAGCAAATCGACTGGGGACATATGGCTCCAAATAGCAGGTATCACCGCTCCTGTATACCAGATAAGATGGCCGGATGCTAACCAGCCATTCGAAGATCCCCCGACTCAGCGACGTCTTCCCATCTACCACATCCTTGAATTCCTCACCATAGCCCGCATCGCGAATGTAGGGGAAGCACCGGAAGAGACTATAGACGTCGTACCGACACAGCAGTTTGCAGACCGCGGCCACATAAGTCCGTAACCATGAAGATCCCTTAAATCGGCGAAGAGGACACCCTCTGGAGGCTCTTCACCAGCTTGAATAATAGCTGGACAGTGAAGAGCGAATCATGCCATCAAATAGGTATATGGCAATCTGATTCTGGGTTTTGGTCTGTCACGGGGCAAGATGGTGCCCTTCCCCCTTTTCGTCATTTGTGGCCTGCAGAAAGCCTCCGTCAATGCACGAAGGCCTCACTGAATATAGTACACCATTGCTGGAAGAAGTCCAAGAGAGCGACCGTGGACTAGACGAATAGCTGGCAATAAGACAGTGGAAGAATGACGTCGCTAGAAGGAGATGGCACCACACATCTCTTCAACCAAACTGATAAAAACCCGCCCAAAAGTGCTTTCTGTGACATTGTTTGACGGGCCTAATGATGGAAGCTCCTGAGAATGTCACCCTTCTCATACATACTATCATCTTCTTCCAAGATAATATCTTCCTGGGAATGCTCTTTCATCCTCCAGAAGATATCCTCGTCTGCAACCCTGCAGTGAGCCGCTTCAGGAGCATCTTTTAGGTTGGGGAACAGATAATTCCCCTAACTCTTCGAACTGCTCGAATCTCCCTTATGGTTCCCATGCATACTCGAGCAGATATAAAAATGGCACATCAATTCTCGATAGGTCTCGAACAGGGCAGGCTCCTATTTCTCCAGAAATGTCAATTCCGCCTTACATGAGAAGTATTCTTCATAAGGAAGATACCCAAGTGGCAAAGCAGAGATCTCCCACATCTCATCCAAGGCCATGCCCAGTTCGCCTACAGGTGTAAAGAAAGTCCCTGTAACAGGACAGTATAATTCAAGGATGGCGTAGAAATTCGTTACGCTCATCTGAATGCCATAACAGGTTGCTCTGACAGCCTCATAAAGTCCCAGCCTCCTTAAATCCTCTTCAAAATGGGTCAAGACGTATAGGGTCAAGTCCCTCCACCAGGCCTTGGGAGGATGAATCCAGCCTGAGGTCCTGAAATCAGTTGCTGGATGGTTGCCGTAGACTTTAAAGAACTGATTTCCAAAGGTTTGAGCCATAGCAGGATTTTTCCCCCACCAGGATGTCTTGGAGAACGTTTTCAGGGTGAAGACCTAATATGTAGCGAGGAGGACCTGCCCTTGTATAACCGGGAGACGCAGTTGTTAATTTACCCACATGAACTGAGTCAGTGATCCGAGTTACTTGCCACTTCATCTTCTGAGGCCTCGTCACTCACTGTAAGAAAGACAGCGGGAAATGACGCTTGCTAGATGGGAGGTAATACTTCTCGCCATTCAGATTGAAGATCCACTGCCCTTCCCTGGCCAGCAGCTGATGAACAATGTTAGGCTCTGCATCCACAAACATGAAGTCGGGCTTCCTGTAAATCTTTCAATCACAATCCTCGATGGGAGAAGTAGTCAAGATACTCCTCATGGTACGCTGATCTCCAGTGTGGATTAGGGCGTCCTGGCCAGGAGCGCTCCGCTCGCTGAATAATGAGGCTTGTCACTGGAATTGCAGGCTAACATTTCCATCCATTCCCCTGGCTGTTCCAAAAAGACTATTCAAAGGACCCAGAGTATAGTGCACTGCAAAGCAAGAAGAAACTATATTAGTCCATTAGCCAAAGAAAAGAAAAGCTAAAGCAAAAAGAAAATTGCTAAGGCATAGCTTTGCTCTCCGAGCGAAGCTAGCCTAGCATTAGCTTCGCCCTAAAGCTTAGCTTCACACTCTGCAAGAAGGCAGAATGCAAAAAATCACTAAGTGATTAACTTCGCTCCAGAAGCTTAGCTTCGCATTCTATCACTGAACAGAATGCAAAAAGCCCCAAGGGCTAACTTCGCTAGAAAGACACTTGTGCCTAAATTTACTCAAAGGACTTTAAAGTCCTCTTTCTAGATATGCTTCTAAAGCTAGCTTTGCATCCTGCCATTCGACAGAACATGAACAGTCCCAAGGGCTAGCTTTGCATAGAAGCTTGGAAAAGAACCATTGGTTTCCAAATCCCAAGTCGCGAGATTAAAGGGAAATTAAATCCCCTAAAAATTCGGTGGGGATAAATTAAGGGAGTATAGTTCCCTGAGATCACTGGATTATAGTGAATCACTCCGGATTCACCATGAAATAGCCAGTAAATGGCTTCAAAAAGAGATAAAAATCTCTGAAAAAGGGAAAAACACCCTACCCGCTATGGGCCGCTCGATGATCGGAGGAGGAGACGGCGCCTCCGTAGCAGAGGTCGTTGCCTCTTTGCCCGCGCGTCGTTTGGGGCCATGGAAGAACTGAAAAGTTCTGAAAATCCGAGTAAAGGAAAAGAAGAAGAGAAGAGATTTAATCTCTGAAGAAAACTGAAGTGTTTTAAGAGAAAGTAATTCTCACTTTTAGCCCACCGGGCTTTTATAGACATAAAATTGTCTAGCTTCGCATCCTCAAAAGTAGTGCAGGCGGTAGTTTCAAATTAATTTGAAACGACGCCTAAAGCGCCTTCTCTGAGAAGCTTTGCCTTAGCTCCGCCGAGAATTAGCTCCGCTGTGAGCTCAGTGTTGACTTCCCACGATGCTTGGTTAGCTTCACCAAAAGCTGAGCTTTAGCTCCGCTGGAGGCTCATCTTCAGCTCCGCAGGAAACTTTACGCTAGCTCCGTCGAGAGCTCATTTCTAACTTAGCTGAAAATCCATCCTTAACTTCGCTGGAAGTTTAGCTCCACCAAGAGCTTTTATTTCCTTCCTCAAGAAAAGGCTCACCTAATCCAGTCCATTCTAGTTTCTTTCAAAGTTAAAGTGAAAAGAAAAGGAGCAATTCCTCTCGTAACTCGCAAAAGCGGTTAGCTTCAGGAACGGAACGTCGTTCCATCACAGCGAGCGCGAGGCTAATGCTCATATTCCAACCCGGTTTAAAGTGAAGCTACTTCAGGAAGCCCAAAAGCGAAGCTACCCAGAAGCGCGAAGCTACACGGAAGCGGATTGTTACTATTCTTCAGTGAACCTATTCCAGCCCGAAAATGGGGCTAAAGGTGAAGTTGAACTCAACCACCAAGGCGACTTTCACATTCACGTATCATTGATCATCAATCAAAGCAGTTCAAAGTATTTCGAAATCTGAACCATTCCATTGTAGATTTACGAAAACTTTGAAGGGGGTCTTGTTGACACTCTAAAAAGACAGAACTCCTGCATTTATCTTCAACCGGCCTGAATGACGTCTAACTTATCGATATCTATAAAAGATAAGTCGAAGACAAGCTGATGACCAGAGACAAGACAGCAACATGGATATTATGATCCAGTAAGCAGATAGTAAGCCAAAGTTACCTTTAGAGAGATCTAAGCAGGCCTAAGAAGCTAAGTTAGTTTAATACTTAGCCTAGCATGAGCCCAAGGTAAGCTTCATAGCTCCGCATGGAGCTAACAGCTTCGCCTAAGGCTTCCTTGGTAGTCTCGCTTTGAGGATAACTATTAGCTTCATTTGAAACTTCCCATTTAGCCCCGCCAGAGGCTGATCTAGGAGCTTCGCACCAGAAGCCTTATCCTAGCTAGTTGAGCTCCGCTATGGGCTAAGTCTTAGCTTCGTAGAGGCTCTGAAGGTAACTTCGCCTGAAGCTATGAGCCAAGTCTTAGCTTCGCATGATCAAGTTCCGCAGTGAGCTTTGCCAGGTCATCAAATTGATCATTTCAAAATCCCACGAGGGATTAATAGGTGAACCCCACTAATTTAGTGGGATTAACGCCACTTTAAGTGGCCGGTTACATCCGCCCACTTCGCCCCACATTAAGTGAAGACAATTAAGCCATAATGGCAAGAAGACGTTCGCACGAACCGTCTAGCTTCGCTTGAAGCTCGCAAGGAGCTTCACGGCAAGGTCATTTGCGAGCCTCGCGCGAAGCTAAAGACTGATTCAGATTTGCTGAATTCAAGGGGACGGTTACACCCCACATTTGCTATAAATGGTCCCTTGTTAAGCCAAGGCACATGCACGGATAGAGAGTAGATTGGCTTAGAAAAAGTAAAGAGCAAAATTCTTAACAAAAGGGCTCTACTGATCTTCTACTTTCAATTCTCCGATTCCCGAACCAAGCGAAGAAGAAGGAAATCTTACTAGGAGGCAGTTTGATCACCTGATCGATTGCATCGTCAAAAGGATAAAGTGATCGCGCGCTGATCAGATTCCTACCGGCACACTTCCCGAGAAATCTCAGGGGAGATCTACTTGTAATTCTTCTTTTTATTACTTGTAATTTCGCTCCTGATCTCTTTTGTAAGTTTTCCAGAATCAATTTTCAATGGAAAATGTGGGCAAAACGTATTCAAAACACTTGATTTTTTATTTTAGTTACTTTAAATAATGTATATCAACTTCAACTGAGTGGATCTTATATTTGAATGTCGTGGATTAAGTTTGAGTGCAAAGAATTCGGGCTCGAATTCTTTCGCGTGTACCTAAGTCTAACTATATGTGTGTAGTAAAATGATCCTATGAGAACGATTCTCAAATTAAGTTTCATGAGAACTTCACGATGGGCCACCCAATGGATGATCCGAATCTTTCATCTTGATCTACATAATTTAATTAGGCTAATAATAAAAAATCAAGCAATTTCAAACTTTTTTTACCCATGCATTAAGTGATTTTAAAAACATATTGCATTAGCTGTAGAAAAAAGATGTCATACTTAAATTAGGCTAACAAAAAAAACATCATGCGATTCTGAACTTTTTTACTTATGCATCTAATAATATTTTTTTCTACAGCTAATATAATATATTTTGTGTAACCACTTAATGCATGGACAAAAAGGGGCATAGAATCGCGTGATTTTTCATTATCAGCTTAATTTGAGTGTGCAGATCAAGATAAATTGTTCGGATCATCCATAGGTAGGTCACCGTGGAGTTCTCACAAACCTTAGTTTGAGAACTGTCTCATAGGATCATTTTCTTATATATACACAAACACACACAAAAAGATATGTATATCGGCCGACAACTGAGAGTCCCTCTCAGCCTGCAGTGACGTGGCACATTATTAGCCACACTAATAAAGACGACCCACCTATTGGAAGAGCTGAAATTACTAAATGCCCCTGCGGTAAAAGATAGTGGATCTGTATAATTTAATATTAATTTTATATTTCTGACCTTAGTCAATATTGCACAGTTATTTTTATAACTGCGACTAGGTCTCTTCAAATGCAACTTCATCAAATCACGCAACAAATTTGAATACTTATTTATTATTTTTTATAGGTGGATATTAAGAATTTTAGGAATGCAACTAAGCTCTTAGTGGTCAATAAAATAATTTTTTAATAGTTTTAAAAGCGATCTTTGTCGCAGTCTACAATTATATATAAGATTGTATCATGTGAAACTCATAAACATGTCATTTTTTATGCTTAATTTATATATAAATTAATTAATTTTTTGCAGAATTTTATGATATGATATGTAAGAATTTTACTGATTGTGAACAGAGTCGCAGTTTACTTATTCGCATACCACATATAAACGATCAAAATTATTTTTACATATTACATGCGAATAATAACTGCGACTGTGGTTGCTGTGCTTAACGGCAACATATTGTGGATGATTTTTTGTTAGGTTAATGTAATAATGGTGAATAAGAACTGCGACTATAGTCGCAGTTTATTTATGATTTTATATATTTGTTCTTCACTGTGGCTGTTTGTCTCTTTTTCACGCATGAGAAGAACTTTCTATTTATGTTACACACTGCGTCTGTAATCGTAGTTTTTAATTTGTAATATATAGTGAAATATATTAATTTGAGAGGATTGCGATCATGATCGCAGTATTATCTGTTTTTATAGTTAACTTTAGACTGCGACCATGGTCACTGTTTTAACTTGATTGAATGCACAGTGATAAAACTATTTTTGTCAGGTCAACGACCGTGATCACAGTTTCATGTATAAATATAATTAATTATATACTGCGAACATAATTGCAGTTCTATTAGTTGTTGAGTAAAATTATTATCTAAGTACTGCGACTATGGTCGGAGTTGAGATGCAAAAATAATAACTATTTATTATAATCACAGAGTGCGACCATAATTAACTTCTTAATAAAGACTTACATTTTTGTTTAGTAAATTATTATATTTCTTATCCTATGATAACAATATTTGTGTGCAATATATTATGTTCGCGACCATTATAGCAGTATTAAGAAAATCAATCAGAAGTCCTGTGATTACTGCGATGCATGAGAGAAACATACTTTATATGTATTTTAAAAATTTAGAAGATTATTTTTCAGATAGAAGTAAATTTTATTTATAACATAATATGGTCAGAAAGAGACCTTACAAAAAAAGAACATTAAAAGCTCTTAAAAGAAGACAAAAATAAGGTGAATATCAGAAAAGCAGAAAATCTTAGTCCTCGTCGTCATCACTATCATAAGCAGATTCGTCGTCTTCTTTCTCCTTATCTTCCTGTTCATTATTTATTTTCTCATCTTCTCCCTCGTCGACTGGCTCGTTATCCTCTTTGCTTTCTTCCACTTTTTAAGAGTACTTTGGTTCATTGATAAACTCTCAGAATGGATCGTCTGTATCAAACTCTTCTTTCGATCCATGTCGAGAAGAATTTGCAGAGGATATGCTCAAAGAAAGCGCGTCTTCAGCATCAGAGGACATGCTTTCATCAAGCATGTCTTTACAAAGTGGCAGAGGAATAAATTTCTTCTCACTAGGCCCCATGAAAACTTTATCATTCTTATGAAGAGGAGGATCAGATAAAATATTATTTTATGTAATGAGATAGTCAAAAAGAGTGAAGTCAGACTGCTATCAGATTCACTAGAATCTCCTAAAGAAAGATTATCGGTGAGAGAATGATTGAAGTTAAAATCTGAGTGTTCAGAGGAAGAAGATGGGGAAGACATGATTCAAGAATTAATTGTTTCAGGAAGGTTGGAAATCAAATTGAGAAAGAAGAGCACAAATATTTTTTTAGATATGAGATAATATATTAGTTACAAGCAATATAAAAAGGTCAATACTGTGAAACGACGTGAATAGTAATAATAAGTGTTATAGGTGACAGTTGAGTTTTCGAAGAAGTGATAAAAAGAAACTAAATATTAATTTGAAGCAGTTATGGCGGGTGAATCCAAAAAGTTCTCTTTTTTTCAGAAATTTATTATGTGAACTACAAATTAGCTCTTTATAGAGTGTTTTTTTTCTATATTTTTAGATTTTGTATGGTGCATATCTTTCCATTATCGAGAATAATTTTAGTGCACCTCATTTTTCGAGACTGTTGCTGCATATGGTAGATAGAATATTAATTACTTCAATTAGGTCAGAGTAATTAATATAGTATTTTATAAGATATAATATACACGGACTGCTCTCACGATCGCAGGGCTTATCTACTTTGTTAAGTCTAATTGTTGTTAGGACTATGACTTTTGTTGCATTTTATAAACGATCAAAATTCTGTTACATATGGCATGCGAATAAGTACTGCGACTGGTCGCAATGTTGAACTATAGCATATTTCATTTATTATTTCTATGCGAATAAGGAATGCAACTAGTATCACAGTCGTGATATAAGATTGAATGTTATATTATATTAAGTCAACAATCATGGTCGCAGTGCTAAAAGTTCTGCGGTTAGGGTCGCACTCATGATATAAGATTGGAAGTTTTGTTATACTATGACTGCAACTATGGTCTATATGCTAATATATTTTTTGATTATCTTTTTGAATGTATGTGTACTACGACCTTGATCTCATTTTAATATACATTGAGAATAAAGTATTTTTTATTACCAAAATCGACCATAGTCGCAGTTCATTAAAAATCGCATGAAATATTATCGAACTAATTTGCAAATATTATGGCAGTTATGAGAATATCTGATTTATAAAATATCTGCAAAATAAATTACTATCCATTGTATTTCATTTTTATTTTTATACTGTATATTTATAATATAAAAAATATATATATGACTGCCCTACATCAAATTTTATTTTTTTTATTCATTTCAGTTTATTTTATTAAACCTATATGAATTGAAAATAACGCAAAATTAAACAATAAAAAAACTATATATTTCAACCAATTTTCTAAGTTTCACGCATGTTTTTTACTTTTTAGTAATGCTAATTTTTTCTCATCATCTTGATCCAATCTTTTTTCCCTTTTATATTTTTTGATGTAGGAGTTTTAGAAAATTATAATTGCAGAAAAATTCAATGGCAATTTCTCTACAAATTACAAATGTTTTCGATAAATTTTTGTTGTGAATGAGTTTTTGCTAGTTTAGAAGTAAAAAATGAGGGTATTTTGGTCAACTTGATTGACTATTCTTTAGACGAAATTTTTTTAGTTTTTTTAGCGCCTACACTCTGTCACCGATATGTGGCATAGATTCGGCCACGTCATCGCCAGCTGAGGAACTCTCTCAGCTGGCGGCTGAGGTTTAGATACATCATATATATATATATATATATATATATATATATATATATATATATATATATATATATATATAGTGAGAGAGAGATGTACCTCAGACACCAGCTGAGAGATTCTCTAGTTGGCAGCAACATGGCTGAATCTCAGCTACAGATCCTAATCGCATGCTACCATGATCGCAATATTTTTGTGAGGATTACTACCATGATTGCAGTATTTTTTTGTGAAGACTACTATCATGATCGTAGTGTTTTGTGAGGACTGCTATGATGGTCACAGTGCAAGCTGAGAGAGTCTCTCAGCTGGCAGCTGAGATACAGATACATACATACATACATACATACCTACATACATACATACATATATATATATATATATATACATATATATATATATATATATATATATATATATATATATATATATATATATATATAGAAAGAGAGAAAGAGAGAGAGAGAGATAGACTTGTGTCATTCCGGAAGGATTCGAGGCTGAATTCTTCCCACTCAAATACAGCCCTATGACATCTAAATGCAAGATCTATTCTGATAAAGTTGATCTACATTATTTCAAGTAACTAAAAATCATAATTCATGTATTTTGAATACTTTTTTCCCATCCGTAAAGTCGGTGGAAAATGGATGGCCGAAATAGTGAGTGTCAGTTTAACGGTGTAGAATATTTGAAATTTGAATAATTTTTGCCTATTCATTAAGTAGGCACAAAATGGACAGTCAAAAATTATATATTGCTTAAATCTATGCCTTTAGTCATACCATGTCTTGATCCGACCATTTCATCATGATCTAAACACTTAAAAACCCTCACACACCAGTTTTTGTTAGATTTCAAATATTCTACAATGTTAAACTAACAAACTCACTATTTCGGCTGTCCATTTGCACCTACTTGATAGATGGGCAAAAATTATTCAAAATACATGAATTTTGCTTTTTAGTTACTTGAAATAATGTACATCAACTTCAGCGGAGTGGATCTTATATTTGAATGTCGTAGGGTTGTATTTGAGTGGGAAGGATTCGGTCTTAAATCCTTCCAGAATGACATAAGTGTGTGTGTGTGTCTGTATATGTATATATATGGGCAAGGTTACAATGCATAACTAAGTTTAGTTATACACTTCTTTTCACCACACAAAAAATATTTTTTAAACACCTTGTAGGGACCACTCACATTAATTTTTGTTTGTATCTCATCAAGCAAATTTTTTGTGTGGTTGAAATAGGTATGTGTAACTTAACTTAGTTACACTTAGGTGTATTGTAACGTTACCATATATATATATATATATATATATATATATATATATATATATATATATATATATATATATATATATATATATATATATATATGTATATATGTATGTATGTATGTGTGTATATATATAGATAATGTGTGTATATATATAGATATATATGTATGTATATATATACATATATATGTATGTATATATATATGTATGTATATATATATATATATATATGTATGTATGTATGTATGTATGTATATATGTATAGAGAGAGAGAGATAGACTTGCGTCCTTCCAAAAGGATTTGAGGCAGAAACTTTTCAACTCAAATACCAGCATTCGATATTCAAATACAAGATACACTCCGTTGTAGTTGATCTATATTATTTCAAGTATCTATAAACCAAAAATCAAGTGTTATGAATACTTTTTGCCCATGCATCAAGTAGGGTAAAAAAGGACGGCCCAAATAGTGAGTTGGTTAATTTAACGGTGTAGAACATTTAAAACCTAAAAAATTGGTTTGTAGGGGTTTTTAAATGTTTAAATCATAATCAAATGGCCGAATCGAGAATTTGTATGTCTAAAGACATAAATCTAACCAACTTACTACTTTCGGCCGTCTATTTTGCGCTGCTTGATGGATGAGAAAAAGTATTCAAAACACTTGATTTTTAGTTTATACATACTTGAAATAATATATATCAGCTTTAATGAAGTGGATCTTGTATTCGAATATCAGAGGATTGTATTTGAGTTGGAAAGATTCGGGCTCAAATCCTTTTGAAAGGACACAAGTCTCTCTCTCTCTCTCTCTCTCTCTCTATATATATATATATATATATATATATATATATATATATATATATATATATATATGAGATAGACCCGGGTACTTTCGGAAAGATTTTAGCATGAATCTTTTTTATTCAAATTCAATGTTACAACATTCAAATACAATATCCACTCTGTTAAAGTTTATTTACATTATTTAAAATAACTCAAAATCAAAAATTAAATATTTTATATTTTTTTGTCCATGCATCAAGCAGGCACAAAATAGATGGACAAAAATAGCATATTGCTTAGATCTATAACTTTAGACATATAAAGTCTCGAGTCGACCATCTGATCATGATTTAAATATATAAAATACTCACACATCAACTTTTGTTAAGTTTCAAATATTTTACACCCTAAAACTAACCAACTTACTATTTAGGCCATGCATTTTGCACATACTTGATGAATAAGTAAAAAGTATTCGAAATAATTGAACTTTTGTGTTAAGCATTCTTAACAATGTAGATCAACTTCAACGTGTTAAATCTTGAATTTGAATGGCCTAACATTGAATTTGAATGGGAATGATTCATCTCAATATCCTCCAAAGTACCCGAGTCTCTCTCTCTCTATATATATATAAAATAAGATGCAAGCTAGGCATATATGGGTAGCACTTAGAAATAATTGATAATCAGATCAGCAATGGTTGTCTCATTAGAAGATTGGTCTTGGCTTCCACTTGAGCTCTTCTCAACCATCTTTGACCGATAGTCAGCGGTCAACCACTGCCATTGCTGATGTGTCTGCACGTCCTGGAGCTCTGCAGAGTAAAAGAAACCACTTGGCCGTCCAGCCCCGGAGTCGCCATGGCTGATGTTCTCTTTCACCCTACAAAAGATTGCACTTTCTTTATTGTCTCAGCCGCAAGTCATATCACATGGATCTTCTGCTCGAGTCTTCTGCAAGCGCGCCAGGATCAGATACTCAGATAGATGGCAGTCACAGTAGACTGATGATCGAAGTTGCATCTCCTAAATCCATTCAGTCGTGCTCAAATCCCACTCCCCTCCATCCTTTCCCTTCTTCGGTCGCCGCCATGCACGATCGTCGAGTGCATGTTATCTTCGCCTCATGTGCTCAATCCAAGAGGAGAGGGACAAGCTTATTGAATTCACCCGAGAGAAAACAAGGGATTTCCTCTTCTATATGTGCAAAGCTGTGGTTTCCTGGTCGACGACGTCTAACAACGACGACTCATGGAAGATGATGCTCATGTTCATGACCGACACCACAATGGACGATTGTCTCTGGGTGATCTTTTGCTCTACAATGGTTTCTTTTACACAGTGGACTCAGACTTCTATATCTCCCCAGAAAAGAAGCTATCATTTTGGCAGGAATGGCGCCCTCCCTCCGGTCGCCTTTGTTGCCCCTCGGTAGAGTGAATCTACTTAGCGAACTTGCAAGACACGGAGATTGATTGATCAATATGCATATTGAGAGTGGATAGTTAACCGCTCCCCCTTATCTTGTCTTGGAGGCACTCTGGCCGGGAAGCCAAAGGGATTATTATCATCCCCCCTTTCTACGAGTGTTTGTGAAAAAGAGAATGTGCCCCACTTTTTTTTCTTTTTGGAAGTTTGGGATAGTACTAGTCTTCCTTCTCCTAGCAAAATGTACTCAAAAATCTTGAATTTGTGTCACGTCCCGCTTCCCAAAATACGCTGGAGCGGAGACGCGACACGAGTCAGTGACGTATATACGCAAGAAAAATACCTCACGTATACGCGCTAAGCCTTAAGTAACCCGAAATAAGCTATAAATCCCAACTATAATAAATCATGATTACTGCAATATCACATATAAGCATCTACGCATGATATCATATAAATAAAGACTGGAATAACAACTGAATCTGATATAATGAGAATCAGAAAATAATATGAAGGCAAGAAAGATAAGAATAGCGAAATCGAATACGGAGAAGCTCCAACTCTTCGCGAAGCGTACGGTCTCAACGAACATCTGAACAATAGAAACAAAGCGTCCAATATCTGGACGTGCAAATCTAGAGTCGTCAGAAAGCGACCTGGTGAGTGTGTGTGTAAAGGGGAGAACTCGTGCATTTAAACAATGTGCATAGAATAATAACAAGATAAACTGCAGATATAAGATAACTAAATAACATGATAACAAATAACTGAAGGATAACTGTATAACAACATGAATGAAGATATAAGGCAACTATTACAACTGTAAACTAATAGCTAATGTCAAGATGTGTAACCTAGCATATGTCACTAGTCTGGTTAGTTGTTATTAACCTAACTAATGTAGTACTTAGCTGTGTCCCATACCACAGCCATTTTCCCACATATCAAACAAAGTTATCGTTGTTGTAACTGCCTGCCAATGTAGTGCATGTGTTTTGAAGAGTACCGTGCATGCCCTGTACCATGGTCTAACACCCCTAGCGCTGAACTAGCATAACCCGCAAGGCTCTAATATCTGAAGATCATAGCCCCACACGAAAAGATAACTAGTGTAGCGTCGTAATCTGGGCATCGCCCTGACAACTGACAACTGAATAGGTAGCCAGTACTACCTTGGTTCCCCATGATTGGAACCCACAACTGGTACCATAATAAGTCCTTCCAAATACATGACATGCATCATCAGGCAATGACCCATGTTCCCCGGGTTATGGTATCTTTTATTAACAAGCAATCAATGTGATTTAATATGTAATAGTAATTGATATCTCCAACAACTAGTGATGTCAATAATAGCTGATAATCTGACAACTAACAACTGATATCTGACAACTGAGTATCTGACAACTAATATCTGATATCTAAAATAAGATACTAGAGATATAGCCACTAACACAATAGTGTCACTAACAACTGGTAACTGATAAAGATATCTACCAACTCCTATAAACTCTAAACACGTCATATGATCACCAACAAATAATCTCACCAACTGATAAAGTGATGATTGCTGTCTGATAACTCTGAAATACAAAATCACTGATATCGAATAGATCACTATCACAATAACTTAATCTCTATTAACTAAAGTAATCAATAACTAAACATGAATACAGGGTATATCCTCGAGATCAACAAGTCAACAGATATCGAAATCGTAACGAAGTAAGAAAATCATCCTCAAACAACATATGGTCTAGAATATCTACTTCTGATACTCAACATTGACAAAATATCATCTAAATAAATCTCAAATACTCAACTATAAATCCAGCTACATCAATCTCATCTTAATGTAGATCAGGCTTCGTTATAAAGAATGTAAAATTCCAGATCAACCCAAATGGCGGTCTAACTTTCCTCACAACTATGACCGAATCCAGAATAATAAATAACTAAATAAGAACTAGCAAGAATACTAATATCTTGATAACAAAACGTCGAGTCCAGAAATGTCTAACATCAATCACACCTGATCTACTATCCGTGGTATCTTTGAACCGTCTCATATCGGTAGAGGCGTCATATCAACTTGTTCACAATATCCAAAAGAGTTCCGGTCGGAAATAATCCCCAAATACATGAATATCAAATTTGATAACTAATACAAATTATATCAACCTCAAGATCGAGTCAAGTCAAGCCACAGCCTAAGGTGTATCAAAACTAGGCCTAAGCTAACAACGACAAACTACCAATACATGAAATGACACTGATACAAGCTCCTAATCAACTATGTAATTAAAGTGAACAATCATAGATATCTCATGAAGTAATATAAGTAATCAAACCAGTAAAATATAATAGAAAGTCACATGAAATAATAAGTGTAATATGTAAATGCATACCGACAACGGTAAATAAGGAAATGCACAAGAACGAACACTCACATGAAATGACGCAGTTTCGGGAACCGAATCACCGTCTGGTCTTCACTGTACGAACTAGTAGTGATCTACGGATCATCCCATGGATCGGTCTTCGAATCGCCTATGTATCAGGTCCACAACGAGCACGGATCCGAATCGGGTCCGGATCTCCTGCAACGGTCCGGATCTCACCAAATGGGTCTGAATCACTGAAGCACGCAACTGTACACATATCACATACTCATACATACTTGAACATAATCACACACACACGTACTTAAGCATACACTCAAGCGTACACAGTACGTGCACGTGCTCGTACATATATACAACAACATGTACACATATAATACATATATACATGCATGCATATATACACTTAAACATACTTATACATGTATAATTTACCCATACACTAAACACACACACGCACACATCATTACCCAAAATACATGCATACTCATAATCATATACATACACCAACACATAATTTTCCATAACTATAGACATGCACCAATAAAAACACACCTAATAATTACAAGAAGGGAAGAGAGGACTCACCATTAGCAGTCGCTCACGCACGAAGGGGGGAAGGGTACGCGGGGCTGCCGTGGGTGAAGGGGGGGTGCTCCGGCGGAGTTCCGGCGACGAGGAGGCACACACGGGGAAGGAGGGAGGTGGCCTGGACCTTGCTACGGCTGCTGGTGGCGCCTGGTGAAGAGGTTGGGGCGGCCTGGTTGGATTCGGGCTGTCGGAGGAGTGCTCGAGGGGTCGCAGAGGCTCGTCGGAGTTAGGGAATGCGCCGGGGAGGGCATGGCCTGCACTGTGGCAGGGGCTGCTATTGGGAGGAGATCTCGCACTCGCCGGGCTGTGCATCTGGCTGTCGTGGGCTGGACAGTGCGCTTGTTCTGGGCGCTCAGAGGGAAGCTCGGCAGAAAGATAGCCGTGTAGGGACCTGCAGGGGATGTGGTGGTGTTCGGCTGCTGTGTTGGCGTTCTATCCAGGCAAGAAAGGAGAAGGGGAACTCGGTTGAGAGTGCGGCTGTGTAGGGGGAGAAGGAGGAGAAGACCCCGGGGTGCTTGCGGTTGTTGTGCAGGCACTGGGAAGCTCGGTTGAGGGATTTGGTTTTTAGGGTTAATATTAGAAGATGAGATGATTATATAGGAAGAAATATTGGGTTATTGGGTTTGGGTTATTGGGTATAGAGTATTGGAGATTGGGTGTAGATTAGATAATGGGTAGAACCATAGATAAAGGATACGGGTTAATGGGTATAGAATCAAAGGGATGGAAAAGTACTACAAAGAATAATAATAAATACAAACCATAATAATATTAATGATTAATAATAACACTAAAAATAATTAACCATAACATTAATAATAATAATAAACTCTATTAACAAAAAGTAATATTAACAATAATAACAATAATAATAGTAGTAACTAATAATAAAAATAAGAATCATAATTAGTAATATTAATAGTAATTAGTAACACCAATAATAATAATCTTAATAATTAACCATACAATAATAATAATAAATAATAATATTAGTAACACTATTAATAATTAATAAATATTAACAATATAAAATAATAATACTAATAGTAATAAGTAATTAAAAATACTGATAAGAAATAATGACAACAGTATATAAAGCCAAAGTGTCATTTACTATCTTTAAAAATAAATTTATATATTTAATAGTAATAATTATGAATCAAGCTAAATAATAATAAGAATAATCAGTAAATTAAATTAAATACTTTAGAAAATAAGAATACAGTATTTTAAACTAGGGATATTACAATTTGTCTTTAAGAACTTCTAATAATGTAGTTTATCTAATGGAGTGGATTTTCAATTTGAATAGTCTAACATTGAATTTTAGTGGGAAGAATTCATCTCTATATTTTTCTCAAAGGACCCAAGTCTCTCTCTACAAAAACATACACATATAGGGCAATGATCTTATGAGAATGGTTCTCAAACAAAGCTTTGTGAGAACTCCATAGCAACTCATAGATGCTCTAAATCATTCATCTTAATCTATATATTCAATTTAGGTTAATAATGAAAAATCACATGATTTTAGACCTTTTTTACCTATGCATCAATTGACATCTTTTTCCTATGGCTAATATAACATATTTCATGTAACAACTTAAAGCATGGCAGAAAAAGGCCTGGAATCAGATGATTTTTTATTGTTAGCCTAATTTGAATATGTAGATCAAAATGAACGGTTTGAATTATCCATGGGTGACTCATTCTTGCATTTAAAACTACCATGAACTATTAGAAAGATGGTAATTACCATCTAGTTGCAATTGACTTCTACCTATGCGAAAATTACCCTGGATAATGATAGAGGTACCCTTTGTCCTCCGATAACTTTAGGGATTTGGTGCCAATTCTTGTGTTACGACCTTGTTTCTTTAGGATTCTGTAGCATACATTGTTCTCTACATTTTTTCGGAGTTATATTAAATCTCTAGGTGATCCACTCTTTTCATTCTAAATATTCTTCTTTGGATTCAAAGGCCATCAAACATTAACTTTTTTGCGCCTTTGTCAAAGATCTTGGGATGTAGCAGTTGCATTGGTTAGTCATTGTGTCACACTTTTACCATATGGTCTGGGAGTGAAAAATCGATAATGTATAGTCTACTGACTCCATATGCAAAATGATGGTACGATGTCTAACAAATGATGCATCTTTATGAGAAATAAGTAGCACATGTTGAGTTTTGCAACTTAAAACTCATTTTATGATGAATTTTAGTCCCACATTAGATAGACTAAAAGATGTTACAGGGTATAAATACCAACTCCTCTATGATCTATTGTTATGAGTGTTAGGCCATGGCCACTTTGTCACACACACGCGCACGCGCCGGACCAAACCGGGCCGAGTTTGGGATGCGCACTCACGACCTGCGGACACGAATACAGCTCTGTTCTACAGGCTCCTTGACCTGCCACATTTGGGATCTTATTTTTTTCATTTATTTTTATTCTTTCAATATCGAAGTACAACCTCGGAGAGTGTAGTTTAGAAGTTCAACCTCAGGGAGCTCGGCCTTGGAGAATATGGACTCGGGAGTTCAACCTCGGAGTGACATTCAGAATGGTTCTGGGTGTATTCGGGTAGTGGCCCCCGAGACGAGGCATCTCGAAGTGGCCTCAGAGCGATGACTTGATCCCGGGAACTATGTGACATCAAAATGGCCTCAGGAAGTATGCGATATCGGGGTAGTCTCGGAGTGATTGCTTGGTCTCAGAGAAGCAACTCGGAATGACACACGCGAGCTTATTTTAAACGTGGTCAAACATGGAGCTGACGCAGCAAATCTCCAGCAGATTAATTTGATATGAAGCTAATAAAGTGGATCTAAATTTGATCACGTTCTAAAAACGGTTATTTACTTGAATCTATAAATAACACCTTCTGCAGAGTGCAGAAGGATACATTATTATTGATAATGCTCTCTTCTTCTTTCTCTGATACTTCTTCTTCAAAGTTATTATTCTCTGCTGGTTGCCTGAAAGTCTTAAAAGAATTTGTAAAGCCTTCTTAAAGTTCGTGCTGACGAGAAGGAGGTCACCTGACCGAGGGTCATTGTATCTCTGGGATCATTGCCATGAAGCTCCGCATGAGAGGAACAATTTAATTTTTGGGACAGTGCCTTGCACGCTTCAATCATCAGGCTAAACTCTTTTACCTTTATTCATTTACTGTGACTTTGAACTGTTAATCTAGTATTGTTTTTTAATTTAGTGGCTTTAGATCTATTATTTTTCTAACATTCCAAGAATCAAATTGTGTTGTCTTTGTTTTTGAATTAAATCATGAATTCTAGTCATATCAAATCACGAGCGTGATTTGTTCTTGCTATTTATGTCACTCATGTTTCTAAAGAAAATCATGTCGTCTAAGATTTTAGTCATGTGTGTTATGATAATTATACTTACTAGATTTACATGCTACGATATGCATAATATTATTTTGAAAAGTATCTTCATGCCTATGCTGTCAAGTTTCTATAAAATAATTGTTCATACTATCAATCTTGTACTGCTAATCTTAAGTATGTCACTTATGTTTTCTTTCTGGATGAACTTTGGACTATATACTTGTAACATTAATAAAAATATTTATGCATCATCAGATAATACCTACAAGCGAGATTCTCTCGGCAAAACCAGAGAAGTACGATGATAACAACTTTCGTCACTGGTATCTAGTTAACAACTTTAAACTTAATAACAACCATTGAACCTGATAA
This sequence comes from Agave tequilana, assembly GCA_038442645.1. Lineage (NCBI taxonomy): Eukaryota > Viridiplantae > Streptophyta > Magnoliopsida > Asparagales > Asparagaceae > Agave > Agave tequilana. The sequence continues at coordinate 26,612 of JAVJIF010027774.1, forward strand.
CCCATCTGCCTCTATACCAATCACCAGGCAGACCTCAACTACGGACTCTGTCTCCACTCTTAGAACTCCTCAAGAAATAGAATATCACTGCTTGCATAGAATTTTAGGAGCACTGTCCCACAGATTATATGACATATACTATACCATCACCAGTGCTAAAACTCTTTAGGATACACTAGAAAAGAAATATGGCTTAGATGACACTGGTATAAAAACATTTTAAAGCCTCTGATTTCAACAAATTCAAAATGATAGACTCCAAAATAATGAATGATCAAATTCATGAATTTGAGAACTTTGTACAACAACTAAGAGCCATTGGGTCAACTCTATATGAAACCCTTTCAGATTTCTTGCCTCATAGACAACTACCTGATACTTGGTCAGTTTTTGTAAAACAGCTTAATCATACCCAAGGAGATCTTACCCTTACCCAAGTATTAAACTCTATTAGAATTGAAGAATAACATAGGCTAAGAGAAACTGAATCCAAGCTCAAAATAAACAATGTAGAGTCCAAAACCAATATTAAAACCAAACCCATACCTAAACTTAAAAGGCATCTCTTCCATCAAAATCGGAACAGACTTTTTAAGAAGAAATCCTTCCACCACAACAAGAATTCCTTCAACTTTCAAAAGAAGGAAGGAGCTGAAAGGTGTTCCTGCTTTGTTTGTGGGCAAACCAATCATCTTGCCAGGATTGCTTCTACAAGAAGACTGAGCCCAAAAAAAATCTAGGAAAGGAGGACCCCCAACATCCAAATTTCAAGTCAATATGGTAACTTACTGTTCTGCTGAGGTTGCTTTCAGGTCAGTTCTATTCATCTCTGAGGTAAACATAACCTTACAAGCAAATGATTGGTGGATTGACACTGGAGCTAACATACATGTCTGCTCTGATCTATCTTTATTTTCAACCTATCAGGTCTCAGGTAGCAGAACTGTGACCATGGAGAACAATGATGTGGCTCCTATTCTCGGAGTAAGTCGGATCAACTTAAAGCTGACATCCGAGAAGACCCTAATCCTCCAGGATGTCCACCATGTACCCGAGATTAGGAGAAATTTGATTAGTGGATCCTTGTTAGTGCAACAAGGATATAAACTAGTATTTGATCAAATAAAGTTATAATAACTAAGAGTTTGGACTTCATTGAAAAAATATTCTTATGTAATAGTTTATTTAAATTAAATATCAAAAATTCTACTCATGCATCTTCAATAACTCTGAATGTTGAACCCTCTGTGACTTGGCATTAAAGCTTGGGACATATGAATTATAACTCAATTTTAAGAATAATGCATCTCAATTTGATTTCCAAGCTAAACATCAAAGATAATAACAAATGTGAAATCTGTGTAGAAGTTAAACTTCTAAGAAATTTTCAAAACTATTGATAGAGATTCTAAAGCTTTAGAACTCATTCATACTAATGAAAGAACATCTAGAGAATGCAACAAATATTTTGTGACTTTCATATATGACTGTTCAAAGTATTGTCATCTGTATCTCATTAAGATTAAAGATGACTGAAATCACCTAGAGCGGGGGTGAATAGGTGATATGCTAATCTATTGAACTAAATGCGCTAAATGCGGAAGCTTAAAAACTAATTGTAACACACTTAGTACAACTCACAAGTGTAGCCGAATTCCCCCTGAAGGGCTCTGGACTAACTCCTCTTGATTCCCCTAGATATGGGTTGAGGTGCTATATGAAGCTCTTGTGGTTAAGTACAAGTGAGGCACACAAACACAAGCCAAGCATATAATGGATATACAACAATATGAAAGATGCAAGGCAACACAAGCAATATGAATGATATGAATGAAGAATGATGCTTTTGCACAAATAAAGGAGAGAGAGTGTTAAGAGATAATGGATCAAACGCAAACACAATGATATGTTCCGAGGTTCGAGCCCCTAGCTCTACGTCCCCGCCTTCACCGAGAAGGATTTCTAATCCACTAAGGAGTACTGAACTCCTCTCTCAACCTTACAATGCCACCGAGGCAATACAACCACAATCCACCTCTACCGAAGAGGGATAAGGCCCGTAGCCAATACAATCACAATCACCTCTACCAAAGAGGGATCCAAACCAATACCACTCCGATCAACCTCTACCAAAGAGGGATACAACAATACAAGGAGGGTTTATAACTTGGAGGCTTAATCAACCTCAAAAACTTCTCTTTTTCCACAAAACAAAAGATCCTATAGAGTAGGATAGATGATAGCTCAAGTGTGAAAAAACTAGGTGTTTGGAAAACAAGAACTCAAAGAAAACACTTGGAAAAACTCTTGTAAAAGATAGAAAATGAAAGCCAAGACAAATCTCCCAAAATACTCTTTTCTTTGATTTTTCTAAAAACCTAAAACAAATAAGATTGGAAGTTTAAAGTTCAATAACACTTTTGAAAACTTGTTTTTAACACCAGGGAAATAGCAATTTTTCTCTTGTAAAAACCTTAGCCAAAATCCCAATCAAATGGGGTTTATATAGGCCAAACCCTGAAACTAGCCGTTAGGCTGATCTGGCAGCCTGACAGGCTGGCGGTCGACCGCCCCGGTCGACCGCCAATGGTCAAAAATATGACCGTTGGGCAAACCCGTTCGACCGCACGGCCGACCGCCCAGAAACAGAGAGCAGACTTCTCTGCTCCGGTCGGCCGCCCGGCCGACCGACCCACTGTGCCAGCAGACGTGCACAGGTTTGTGCACGTCGGTCGACCGCCCGGTCGACCGGCTAGGCCTGTCAGCACAGTTCTGGGTCAGAAACACTGGGTAAAATATTTTATAAAAATTCTTTTATATCTTGTAAAAATCACCAAAAATAGTTTTAACATTTCACATTGATATATAAACATGTGATAAAAGTTTCAACTCAAATATCAAGCAATTCAAACTATTTTTGTGTCTTATCATTTTTACCAAAAACCAAAACTTGTATTTTACCAAACTTGTATTTTTCAATAGGAAATCTGATTTTTCCTAAAACATATGAATAGACATATCAAAATAAGTTTGTTTAAGATATGAAGCATGCATGTATAGAAAGAATATAACTACTATACATATAAACTATGTAAACTTGTTTTGATTAAATTATTCATGAAAACCAATTCCAAAACATAAAACTTGTGTGTGTTGTGCACTTGAGCATATCAACTATACTAAGCTTTACAAATGGATCTAAACACACTAAACTAAACTAGAATACCTAAGTCTTCTTGATGATCTTCCATCTTCAAGCCGACTCGATCCCAAACGTGATCCACCGAGTGCAAAGGTATGAACTTGATGCTCGGGCACGGGAATCACCAAGTGAAGGCTTCCAAACTCTCTTTTTGAAGCAATCACAAACTAATATCTTGTTATATGATCTGAGACTAGAAACACAAGATTATTAGTAAACATAACTACATGAGTTAATCATCATCAAAACTAGGGTGGAAGGCCTTTGGGCCAACAATCTCCCCCTTTTTGATGATGACAAAACTCATGGAGTTATATATGCATGGATTAAAGTTAAGCTTCAAAGAAGCTCCCCCTTAACTCATGCATAAACAAATAAACATAAATATGCAATGAATATTATGCATAAACAATAAAAGGTTCTAGATACCAATGAAATGTTCAGAAACAAAACATGCTCTAGATACCAATTAAAATTAAACTAAATTAAACTTAAACAAAGTATGCATATATAAAACATATTTTGAGTTTTAAAATATTCATATATAAATAAAACTCAAAATCTTTCTCCCCTTTTTGTCAATCATCAATAAAGGGGTAAAAACAAAACCAAATCAATAAATTTTTCTTCCCATTTTGTTCGAAACAAAGAATCAACAAAAGGGTAAAAATCAATCACAATAAACAATGTCAATGAGGGGTAAAAATCTTTCTCCCCCTTTTTGTCAATCTCCCCCTATTTTTCTAAAACAAAAACAAATTCAATAAGGGGTGACTTAAACATAATTGATACCAATTGAAATAAATGTTCATTTTAAACATATGATATCAATTGAAATTATTATTTTCTATCATAAAGTAAGGGAGTGGAAATACAAATACCAATTGAAATATGAAAATCGAATTTTCTCCCACTTTATGAAATATAAACTAAACACATGCATAGGCTCGAAATAAGATACCAATTGAAATCTAAATCAATTGAAATATGATAGTCATTAGCAATTCAAGCTTAGCATGAACAAAATTTGTGCTCAAGATATAGGGATGTAATAAGCACAAATAAAACATATATGTATGAAAAATTAGATACCAATAAAAATTGATACCAATTGAAATGTAAGTATACATACATAAAAAAAAATATGAGTATACAAAAATGTCAATATTGATACCAATTGAAAGAATTCAATGATACCAATTGAAACAACAATAATAGCATGGTATAACTCATATTATCAAAACGAAGAATACAAACTAGTTTATAATAGAAAATTTTGTTAACTAGTACGAAATCCTTCAAGTAAGGAATAAAAATAAATTATTCTTCATAAAACATGAAATTCACAAAATAACTAACACTCATAGTCAAAGAAGCATAAATGTGACTCATGAAAACAATTACATGAGCAAACATGAAAGGTGAGTGCATAATTAAAAATGTGAGAATCATGATCATGAAAATATGCAATTAAGTCCAATATTCCTTGAAACCATGAAAATCTAATATTTTTTTCATACCAATTGAAAGTATACAATTAAGCTCAATTATTTCTTGAAAAACATAAAAATCTAAGTTTTAATAAAAATTTACATTTCAAGGTATATGTATGTTTTGACAACACAAGAAGCATACATACATATCCCTAAACACAATTAAGTCCATAAATAAAGATTTGCATGAAAGCACGTGGCTCAAAAGGATGTATATGTATAGACAATAATTTGGATAAAATGGACATATACATGAAGTTAAACAAATAAACACAAAACAAATTCAAAATGGGAATACAAGTTTAAAATGTATGAATCATCAAAACTAGACTATACTAAAACATCTAATGGGTACAAATAAGCATTCAAACCCAAACATATATAGATTTATTTGTGGCCCACTATGTGTGCAAGTATAAATCCTAGTGTTAATAAAAACTAACATTTAAACTAATATTCAAATCATGAAGCATCAAAACGAGAAATAAATAAACATGATTACAACAGATGTTGAGAATACAAAAGAATTTATCTATAGAATAGTAGGATCATGTGTATATCTCATAAACTTATTGAAGAATAAACAACTAGTATAAATTGATTTTTTAAAAACTAGTTAGAGATCCTTCAAATATATCAAATCATATGTTTTTCATAAAACATAACTAAATACATAAAGATTTAATCACTCATGGTCTATAAAACTCAAAATGATCATGAAACTAAGTCATGAATAAATAAATGAAAACGTGAGTGTTAAAAGATCATGTAAATAGCATTTTTATGAAAATAGTCACTTAAACTTAAAAAGATCATAAGTCACATTTTTTAACAAATACAAAACATGAAAAATCATTTTTCATTAAAACAAAAGACTTCTAGGTATATGTATGATTTATCCAATCCTAACAATGCACATACATATCCCAAACATAAAAGAGTCTAATAAAGGTGTTTGCATGAAGGCAAGAGACTCACGGGTATACATGTATATTTATTAGATTTGAATAAAAATTACATATACATGAAGTAAAACATAAAAATTGGCAAGGCATGTATAAATGAGAGAGTCATCAAAACTAGTCTATACATGTGCATATAGTGGGTACAAATGAGCATGAAGTGCAAAAATATATAAATCAAATGTAACTCACTATTTGTACATGTATAAATACAAGTTTTGACAAATACTACATCTAATCATGTTTTTACCACATGAAGCACATAAACAATTAAAACATGATCATGCTAAAAATATTATGAATGAACAAGCATGAGCATAAATAAAATGGGAGTTTAGAGATCGTCACCAACTCCAAACCTCCAAAACATGGTGGTTATCCCACCAAACTTCCCTTGAAAGTGATGCATCCAATTGATCTCCATGAAGCTCGGAACGTATCCACTCCAAGGTACCGCTACTCTCACGTCATGTGAGAGCCCACACCTACATCAAATAAAGGAGGGGTGGTCTTTGGTACCCATATCTTCTTGGGTCCATGGGGGTTAGTCCCTTCTCTAACCCAAACAAATTTATTTGCTAAATTTGAAACATGTAATCTGTCATAACAAAATTTAGCAAGGTGGCCCATACGTCCACAAGGTGTACAAGTGTACACATGAGCATACATGTGTTGGTAATGACCGTGAGGAGCATGTGTATGCCGTGTATGGTGTGCATGAAAAGATGAAACTTGTTTCTTTTGAACCAAGGATTCCAAGCGTGTATGGTTCATGGCACATTGGCTCATAGTGGAGCCCAAACAATCCATTTTCTTCTTAATTAAATTTATATCATTTTCAATCAAAGAAGAAGTGGAGCATGCAATGGGTGAAGTGTGTGATACTACCCTAGCATGGCAAACATGTGCATCTATTTTATTTTGTAAAGAATCATTTTTCTTTAAACAAACATCTAAATCATTTGAAATAGAAATAATTTTATTTTTCAAAGCAACATTCTCCTTTAAAACAAAATCAACTTTTGAGGACAAATTTTCATTTTTCTTCAAAAGAGTTTCACAATCATTTTTAGATTTTAAAACTTTATTTTCTTTTAATGCAAGGTCTAGTTGAGATCTCAATGAATCCCTTTCATTATTGACCTCAACCTTCTCTTACAAAACCTTGTTAAGTTTAGAAGACAATTTTTCATTTTCTTTATTTAAAGCAAAGGTCTTCTTTTTCTACAAATTATATTTTTCTATTAATTTTTCACAAACTATTGAAAGTTCTTCATTTAAGGCTTGGGCATCAATATGATCATCACATGAAGAACTAGAATCAAAACTATCTAGTTGAGATTCCGATTGTACCTCAAGGGAGTCATTCCCTTGGACCATTAAGCATTGAGACTCGGATTCTCCACTAGACTCCTCTTCTTGTTGGATTGGTAATTGAAGCTTGGAGGTGGTGGTTGTGGTTGTCAACATATTCCACACTGCAAAGGCGGAATCAATGTTAGAAACACGCAAAAGATAATCTTTAGGAAGTGTGCTTCTAATGGCCTCAAGGGCTTGTGTATTGGCCCCTATATGCTTGCTATCACTAAGGTAGGATTCCTTGGTAATGGCAAGGTGAACCTTATATCCTAGGGCTTGTAGGTAAATGGACATCTTAGCCTTCCAAACAACAATGTTGGAAGGGTCAAACATAGGTGGGGTCATGAAGTCCATGGGTCCAAACTATATGTGTGCAAACAAGCAAATGCAAATGTAGATTAGCTAAACCAAGATCACACTCCTAAGATGTTAAGCCTAAGTATCAGGAGCGTAGGCTCTGATACTAATTGAAATCACCTAGAGGGGGGTGAATAGGTGATATGCTAATCTATTGAACTAAATGCGCTAAATGCGGAAGCTTAAAAACTAATTGCAACACACTTAGTACAACTCACAAGTGTAGCCGAATTCCCCGTGAAGGGCTCTGGACTAACTCCTCTTGATTCTCCTAGATATGGGTTGAGGTGCTATATGAAGCTCTTGTGGTTAAGTACAAGTGAGGCACACAAACACAAGCCAAGCATATAATGGATATACAACAATATGAAAGATGCAAGGCAACACAAGCAATATGAATGATATGAATGAAGAATGATGCTTTTGCACAAATAAAGGAGAGAGAGTGTTAAGAGATAATGGATCAAACGCAAACACAATGATACGTTCCGAGGTTCGAGCCCCTAGCTCTACGTCCCCGCCTTCACCGAGAAGGATTTCTAATCCACTAAGGAGTACCGAACTCCTCTCTCAACCTTACAATGCCACCGAGGCAATACAACCACAATCCACCTCTACCGAAGAGGGATAAGGCCCGTAGCCAATACAATCACAATCACCTCTACCGAAGAGGGATCCAAACCAATACCACTCCGATCAACCTCTACCAAAGAGGGATACAACAATACAAGGAGGGTTTACAACTTGGAGGCTTAATCAACCTCAACACTTCTCTTTTTCCACAAAACAAAAGATCCTATAGAGTAGGATAGATGATAGCTCAAGTGTGGAAAAACTAGGTGTTTGAAAAATAAGAACTCAAAGAAAACACTTGGGAAAACTCTTGTAAAAGATAGAAAATGAAAGCCAAGACAAATCTCCCAAAATACTCTTTTCTTTGATTTTTCCAAAAACCTAAAACAAATAAGATTGGAAGTTTAAAGCTCAAAAATACTTTTGAAAACTTGTTTTTAACACCAGGGAAACAACAATTTTTCTCTTGTAAAAACCTTAGCCAAAATCCCAATCAAATGGAGTTTATATAGGCCAAACCCTGAAACTAGCCGTTAGGCTGATCTGGCAGCCTGACAGGCTGGCGGTCGACCGCCCGGTCGACCGCCAACGGTCAAAATATGACCGTTGGGCAAACCCGGTCGACCGCACGGCCGACCGTCCAGAAACAGAGAGCAGACTTCTCTACTCCGGTCGGCCGGCCGGCCAACCGCCCAGATACAGAGAGCAATGCTCTCTGATTCGGTCGGCCGCCCGGCCGACCGGCCCACTGTGCCAGCAGACGTGCACAGGTTTGTGCACGTCGGTCGACCGCCCGGTCGACCGGCTAGGCCTGTCAGCACAGTTCTGGGTCAGAAACACTGGGTAAAAATATTTTATAAAAATTCTTTTATATCTTGTAAAAATCACCAAAAATAGTTTTAACATTTTGCATTGATATATAAACATGTGATAAAAGTTTCAACTCAAATATCAAGCAATTCAAACTATTTTTGTGTCTTATCATTTTTACCAAAACCAAAACTTGTATTTTACCAAACTTGTATTTTTCAATAGGAAATCTGATTTTTCCTAAAACACATGAATAGACATATCAAAATAAGTTTGTTTAAGATATGAAGCATGCATGTATAGAAAGAATATATCTACTATACATATAAACTATGTAAACTTGTTTTGATCAAACTATTCATGAAAACCAATTCCAAAACATAAAACTTGTGTGTGTTGTGCACTTGAGCATATCAACTATACTAAGCTTTACAAATGGATCTAAACACACTAAACTAAACTAGGATACCTAAGTCTTCTTGATGATCTTCCATCTTCAAGCCGACTCGATCCCAAACGTGATCCACCGAGTGTAAAGGTATGAACTTGATGCTCGGGCACGGGAATCACCAAGTGAAGGCTTCCAAACTCCTCTTTTTGAAGCAATCACAAACTAATATCTTGTTATATGATCTGAGACTAGAAACACAAGATTATTAGTAAACATAACTACATGAGTTAATCATCATCAAAACTAGGGTGGAAGGCCTTTGGGCCAACAACGTGATCAATAAATTCAAATCTACAAGGTACAGATTGAGAATCAATTAGAAAAGAAAATTAAAATAGTTAAATTAGATAGAGGTGGTGAGTACACTTCTAATGTGTTAAAATAATTCTGTGAAGAAGTTAAAATTATTCATGACATGATTGCACCTTATACTCCTCAACCTAATGAAGTAGCAGAGAGAAAGAATAGAATACTAATGGACATAGAGTTAACTCAATGTTAATTAACTCTGGTATGCCAGAGAACTTGTGAAGGGAGCCCTCATGACTGCTTGCTATATCTTAAATAGAATATCATAAAAACTCAGATTAAACTCCTTATACAATTTGAAAAATTGAATTCCTAACCTAGATCACTTAAAAGTGTGGGGTACCTAGAAAATGTTAAGATTCCTAAGAATAAGAGAAGAAAGATTGGCGATGGAATGTTCATTGGTTATGCATCGATAGTAATGCCAATATATTTCTGATTATTAATTATGAGATTAGTGACATAGCCAATAATATCATAGTTGAAGATAGAGATGCCCATTATTTTGAAAACATCTTTCCCTATAAGACTAAACTTAATACAAATGTAAATAAAGATGATAGTCAAAGCAAACCCTTAGAAGAAGAAACTCAAGCTGCACGTAGAAGAAGTAAGAGAACCCAATAGAAAAGTTCATGAGGACTTTTATGTATTACTAGTAGAAGGTTCTCCTACCATCTTTAAAGATGCAATGAAATCATCAGACTCCCCATTTTGGAAAGAAGCTATAGCAATCTATAATTAAAAATCATACTTGAGAGCTTATTAATCTTCCTCCTAGTTGTAAAAGCATAGGATGTAAATAAGAAGAAACTCAGACCTGATGGTACAGTAGACAAATATAAAGTTAGACTGATTGCTAAGAGATTTACCCAAAATCTAGCATTGACTATTTTGATATTTATTCTCCAGTAGCTGGGATAATCACTATTAGGGTACTTATTACCTTAGCTTCAATTCACAAACTCAGTATACATCAAATGGATGTAAAACCTGCATTCATAAATGGAGACTTGGATGAAAAAAATTTATATAGACCAACCCGAGGGTTTATTACATCTGGACAGGAGAACAAAGTGTGTTAGCTAATTAGATCCTTATATGGTCTCAAACAAGCTCTTAAACAATGGCACATGAAATTTGATAAAATTATATTATCTTATGAATTTGAAATTAACCAGACTGATGAATGTATGTATCATAAAGTAGATGGGAACAACAATATGATATTATACTTATATGTTGATTATATCTTTATTTTTTTGTTCTGACATGCAAATCATAAATGACATCAAATATTTCCTATCACAAAACTTTGATATGAAAGTTTTAGGACAAGCTGATCTAATTCTTAATACTAAAATCTTGAAAAACAATGATGAATATTTATTATCTCAAACACATTACATAGATAAAGTCCTTGAGAAATTCTATGATCCAAACTACCTAAACGTTCCACTCCCTATGATCCTAACCTGCATCTAAAGAAAAATACATGTCATCATGTTCTACAAAAAGAGAATGCACAAATAATTTAATCATTAGGATTTTTGACAAACTACACTAGATCTGGCATTGCTTATGTAGTAAAAAGGTTTAATAGATGCACTTCAAACCCTGAAAAGAGTCATTGGACTACATTAGAGAGAGTTTTAAGATATTTTAAAGGAACCATTGCATATAGTTTACACAACAAATTTTTATCTGTACTGGAAGGTCACTCAGATACAAATTTGATTAGTGAATCGATAGATGTAAAATTCACTACAAGTTTTGTATTCCTTCCAGGAGGAGGGGCAGTTACTCAGATGCAAATTCTATTTATTGTCTAAATTATATGCAAGCTCATTGCTAATGGAGAGGGAAGAGAAACAAACATAAAAGCCCATCAAAATTCTGATTTAATTCAGAATTAATTCAAATCAAAGATCAGGGCAAATTAGAAAAAATAAAACCAGTTAAAACAGATCTTCACAAATTAATTAGTTAAAGATGAAGATTAAGGAGGTTTTATCAAAATTCAAGACCCAAACTGAAAATCCAGCTGGAGATAAAGCCGAATTGTCAAAGCAGGACCTGCACGTCGTGGGTGTGGCCACTTGGCCACACTCAGGCCACAGAAACGCGACCTAAGCTACGTTTTCACAGCTATCTTATCGAATCTCAGGGAGCGTTTGCTCCCTTATCTTTGTACTCCTCTACCCTGTATCTCTCCTATAAATACTTGCAATCTCAAAGGCAAAAGGGAACTATTAAGCAGAGAAGGATTCTTAGGCTAGTTTTTCATTCTTTTTTGTGTAGGTTTTTATTTTCTTTTCATGTAATTTTTATTTCTTTGTAAGCATAGGTTTGACTAAGATTCATGTAAGAGACAGAGAGAGAGAGAGAGAGATTTATGTTGAGAGTGACACCGATGTAACCTCCTCCTTTCTTCCATCATTTCAGGGCCCTCAAGAAATCATGACTTATCTGCAACGGTGTCACAAAATTTGATTGAGTTTGAACCTGCAACAGAAAATACAGAATTTCAGAACTTTATAACAGTAGTGCAAGGTACTCAATACTACCACAATAGCAAGTGGCTATGTGGGTTGTAATCCTCAATGAGGGTTTGCAAGTTCTCTTTTAAGTTACAAAAATTGGTTAAAGTTCTTTTTTTAGTTCTTGAAGAAAAAAAAGAAAATAAGTTATGTTAAATTGTTAAAGTGGTGATAGAAAGAGATGGTGATTTTGTACAAAGAAATGAAAAATAGTAGAGATTCGATGATGGAGGTGATCTAAACTAAAGATTAAAAGAAAAGAAAGAAAACCTAAAAAAAATACTTACCTTTTTTCGGTTGATAACCTACCTGAAATTCTTGCATGTTCACCTTGATCTGGAGGCGATCAGCACATAACTCATAAGATTAACTCAGTCCTAATTCACATTACCTCATCAAGACTTCTTCGAGCATGTATGAAATGATACAAACATAAGGAAGAATCTATCGTCATGAGCTATCGATGGCACTCGCTAAGGCAAGGCAATACCAATACTATTTGACTCACTTGGACTATCATCAAAACCAAAAGAAAAAGAGTAGAAAGAAGAAGAAGAAACAAAAACAAAGAAGAACATGAAAAGTATATTTTTTATTGCTTGCAAAAATGATGGAAGAAAGGAGGAGGTTACATTGGTGTCACTCTTAACATAAATCTCTCTCTTACTTACATAATGTTGGCCCAGAGGCCTTCCACTCTAGTTTTGATGATGATTAACTCATGTAGTTATGTTTACTAATATTCTTGTGTTTTTAGTCTCAGATCATAATCAAGATATTAGTTGGTGATTAGCTTCAACAAAGGAGTTTTTGGAGCTTTTCATAGTGATTCCAGTGCCGAGCATCAAGATCATACCTTTGCACTCGGTGGATCACGTTTGGGATCGAGTCGACTTGAAGATTGAAGATCGTCAAGAAGACTTAGGTATCCTACCTTAGTTTAGTGTGTTTTAGATCCATTTGTAAAGCTTAGTATAGTTGATATGCTCAAGTGCACAATACACACACGTTTTATGTTTTGAAATTGATTTTCATGAATAGATTGATCAAAACAAGTTTAAATGGTTTATATGTATAGTAGATGTATTCTAGTTATACATGCATGCTTAAACTTCTTATACAAACTTATTTTGACTTTCCTATTCATGTGTTGAAAAATCAAAGTTAGTTTGATAAAATACAAGTTTTGGTTTTTGGTAAAACTTTCAAAACACAAAAATAGTCTAACTAGCTTGATATTTGAGTTAAACTTTTTATCACATGTTTATATATCATTGCAAAATGTTAAAACTATTTTTGGGGATTTTTACAAGACTTAAAAGAATTTTGTTTAAACTGTTTTCAGACCCAGGCTGTGACTGACAGGCCAGGTCGGCCGACCACACGGGTCGACCGCACCAAGGCCGGTCGACCGTTGTGGTCGACCGACGTGCACAGCCCTGTGCACGTTTGGCAGACACAGGGCCGACCGACCGGACGGTCGACCCGACCAGAGAGCTCTGCTCTCTGTATCTGGGCGGTCGGCCGGGTGGTCGACCGAGATGGCCCAACGGTCATATTTATGATCGTTGGCAGTCGATCGGGCGGTCGACCGCAAGCCTGTCAGGCTGACAGATCAGCCTAACGGCTAGTTTTCTGTTTGGGCTATAAATACCCCATCTCTTTGGGGATTTTGACAAGACTTTTGACAAGAAAATTTTTCCCACTTTCTGGTTTAAAATTTTAGTTTTCAAAGTGTTTTAGAGCTTAAAAGATTTCATCTTTATAGTTTTTTAAGGGTTTTGGAAAATCAAAGAAAACTAGGTTTTTGGGATATTATTTTGGATTTTCATTTCTATCATCTACAAGAGATTTCCCAAGTAGTTTTTCTTTGTTACTTGATTTTCAAAAACACCTTGATATCCACTTGAGCTATATCTTCTATCCTAATCTATTAGGATCTTTGTTTTGTGGAAAAGAGGAAAGAGGAGTTGTTTGTGGTTGAAACATACCACTAGTTGTAAACCCTCATTTGCTTTGTTGTATCCCTCTTGGTGAGGTTGATTGAGATTGGTGTTTGCTCCCTCTTTGGTAGAGGTGGAGATTGGTGTTTGCTCCCTCTTGTGTGAGGTGGAGCTTGGTGGTTTGTATCCCTCTTCGGTAGAGGTGTTGTGGTTGTTTGGCTACGGGCCTACCCCTCGGTTGTGAGGCGGTGTTTGAGAGAGGAGTTCGGTACTCCTTGTGTTGTAACAAATCCTCCTCGGTGGAGGTTCCCTCGATGGGAGATAGTGGATTAGAAATCCTACACGGTGGTGTAGGCGGGGACGTAGAGCTAGGGGTTTTAACCTCGGAACATATCCTTGTGTTTGTGTTTGATCCACTTGTCTCTCTAACTCTCTCTCTTTACTTTGTGCAAAGCATCATTCATATCATATCATATTGTGTATGTTTGTGTTGTCCTTACATTGATTCATATTGTTATTCATTATATGCTTGGATTGCTTGTGTGTGTGCCTCACTTGTACTTAACCACAAGAGCTTCATATAGCACCTCAACCCATATCTAGGGGAATCAAGAAGAGTTAGTCCAGAGCCCTTCACAGGGAATTCGGCTACACTTGTGTGTTGTACTAAGTGTGTTGCAAAATTATTTTTAGCTTCCGCATTTAGCGCATGTAGTTTCTAGATTAGCACTTACACCTATTCACCCCCCTCTAGGTGTTTTTCAATTGGTATCAGAGCCTACGCTCCTGATATTTAGGCTTAACATCTTAGGAGTGAGATCCTTATTTGCTAATCTTGTTTGCATTTGCTTGTTTGCACACATTTAGTTTGGACCCATGGACTTCATGACCCCACCTATGTTTGACCTTCCAACATTGTTGTTTGGAAGACTAGAATGTCCATTTACCTACAAGCCCTAGGTTATAAGGTTCACCTTGCCATTACCAAGGAATCCTACCTGAGTGGTAGCAAGCATATAGAGGCCAATGCACTTGCCTAGAGGCTATTAGAAGCACGCTTTCAAAAGAAGATTTTATGCATGTTTCTAATCTTGATTCCGCTTTTGCAGTGTGGAACAAGTTGACAACCACAACCACCTCCAAGCTTCAAATGCCAATCCAACAAGAAGAGGAATCTAGTGGAGAATCCGATTCACAATGCTATATGGTCCAAGGGAATGACTCCCTTGAGGTACATTCGGAACCCCACTTAGATGATGATAATGATGATGCTAGTTCTTCTAATGATTATGTTGATGCCCATGCTTTAAATGAAGAACTTTCTATTGTGTGTGAAAAATTATTAGAAAAATATAATTTGTTGAAAAAAAAAGTCTAGGAATTGTTAATGAAAATAAAAGTTTGCATTCTAGACTTAACAATGTTTTGCAAGAGAAGGTTGAGGTCTATAATGAAAGGGATTCATTGAGATCTCAACTAGACCTTGCACTAAAAGAAAATGAATTTTTAAATCTAAAAATGATTGTCATGTTATTTTAAAGAAAAATGAAAACTTGTCTTCAAAGGTTGAGTTTGTTTTAAAAGAGAATGTTGCTTTGAAAAATAAAATTATTTCTATTTCAAATGATTTAGATGTTTGTTTAAAGAAAAATGATTCTTTGTAAAATAAAATAGATGCACATGTTTGCCATGCTAGGGTAGTATCACACACTTCACCTATTGCATGCTCCACTTCTTCTTTGTTTGAAAATGATATAAATTTAATTAAGAAGAAAATGGATTATTTGGGCTCCACTATGAGCCAATATGCCATGAATTATACTCGCTTGGAATTCTTGGTTCGAAAGAAGCAAGTTCCATCTATCATGCATGCACACCATACACGGCATACACATGCTCCTCACGGACACCATCACACGTATGCTCATGTGTACACTTGTACACATTGTGGACGTATGGGCCACCTTGCTAGATTTTGCTATGATAGACTACATAATGTAAATTTAGCAAATAAATTTGTTTGGGTTAGAGAAGGTACTAACCCCCATGGACCCAAGAAAATATGGGTACCAAAGACCACCCCTTCTATTTGTGATGTAGGTGTGGGCTCTCACATGACGTGAGAGTTGCCGTACCTTGGAGTGGATGCGTTCCGAGCTTCATGGAAATCAATTGGATGCATCACTTTTAAGGGAAGTTTGATGGAGAGAACCACCATTGTTTTGGAGACAAGGAAAGTTGCCTTATAGGTTTTGGTAACGATCCTTAACTCCTATTTATTGTTTACATGCATTTCGTATTCATTATTTATAGCATGTCATGTTTTATGGTTCATTATGCTTATGCCATGTTAATTAGATTAGTGATATACATGTTTAGTTATTTTGAGACACCATGTTCAATATGGATTTATATTTATGTGTTTCTCATTTTAATGTTTGAACTAATATGTATATCCTAGATCTAATGCATATGCATATACATAATGATCATATGAATGTTTATGATATGTATTTCATATTTTTGATGTTTATAGATTATTATGAAAATACCATGACTATTAGATCCTTGACATACATGTATAGCATTTGAGACACCCATGTTTAAAATAGATTATTATTTCGTGTTCTCGTATTTGTTTAGCTATCATGTTTATCATAGGTTTAATAACATGTGAATTTACTTAATAATCATGTTTAAGATTTATCATCATGTTTTTGATGCTTCATGTCTTTGAATATATGTTTAGATGTTAGTTTTCATTAAGACTAAGATTTATACTTGTACATATAGTGGACAACAAATAAACCTATATATGTTTTGAGCTTGATTGCTTATTTGTTCCCATTAGATGTGTTAGTATAGTCTAGTTTTGATGATTCATGCATTTTAAACGTGTATTCCCATTTTTGGTTTTGTTTTATGTATATGAGTTTTGATTTCATGTATATGTGTATTTTGCCAAACTTTAAGATGTACATGTATACCCTTGAGTCATTGCCTTTCATGCAAATATATATATGGACTCAATTGTGTTTAGGGATATGTATGTATACTTATAGTGTTGACAATCATGCATATACCTTGAAATGAACTTTTGTTTTAATGAAAATTTAGTTTTTCATATTTCATGTGTTTATATGTTTAACTTCAAGTATATGTCCATCTTATCTTAACTATTGACTATACATGTGTATCCATAGAGCCACGTACATTCATGCATATATTTGTGGACTCATTGTGTGTAGGATATGTATGTATATTTTAGTTTGTATAGGACATACATATACCTTGAAGTATAAACTAGTTTTAATGGAAATTTAGTGTTTTATGATTTTGATTATTTTCATGTTGTTTCAAGGAATATTGAACTTAATTGTCATTTTCATAATGCCATGTTCCACATAACACCTGTGCACTCACTTCATTTAAATGTTTTCTCATGAGTATGTTTTCATGAGTACTATATGGGCTTTATGGATTTAGAGTGTCTTAGTGCCATGTGATTTACATGTGTTTTATGAAAAATAATTTGTTTTTATTCCTTACTTGAAGGATTTCGTACTAGTTAACACAATTTTTCATTTTAACTAGTTCGTATTCTTCGTTGTTATATGAGATATACATTTGAGCTTATAGTTGCTTTCAATTGGTATCAATATGACTTATTGTATACTCATATGTGTTTATCTATGTATGCTTACATTTCAAATGGTATCAATTTCAATTGATATCTAATTTTTCATACATATATGTTTTATTTGTGCTTATTATATCCCTATATCTTGAGCACAAATTTTGTTTATGCTAAGCTTGAAAATTAATGACTATCATATTTTAATTGATTAGTTTTTCAATTGGTATTCTTAAACAAGCTTATGCGTGTGTTTAGTTTATATTTCATAAAGGGGGAGAAAATTCGATTTTCATATTTCAATAGGTATTTGTATTTCCACTCTCACACTTTATGATTGGAAATTTGATGTTTATTTTAAGCATATGATATCACAATCAAAATTGTTTATATGGCTTAAAAAGAAAAATACTCTCTTTTGATATCAAGATGTTTATTTGAATGATTTAAATTGGTATCTCAAATTTTTGTTTAAAGAAAATTTTCACAAGTTTTTGATTTATATTGCCTATATGCAAGGAGAGCTTAACATCTCTTCTACATATAGATTCATGATGAGTGTATCTTGTATTGAGGAGCTTGACAACTCTTCTTTATGTGATACACGTGTGTAGGGGGGCTTCACATCTCCTCTTATGCATTGCATATTATGTGTTATGTAAATTAGGGCTTGTCATCCTTCTTCATGTAATGCATATATGTAGGGAAGTTAACTTAGCGTCTTCCTCTTCATGAATGTATATCGCATATACCACTTATTGATCTATGTTTCACTTTCAATTGGTATCAAGATGCTACTTTGACATATATTTAAATTTGATATCTCAATTGATTGTAACCCCTTATTAATATTCTTTTTTGTTTAGACAAAAAGGGGGAGAACATTGTTTTTATTGTTTTTGACCCTCTTTGTTGATTCTTTGTTTCGAACAAAAGGGGGAGACAAATTATTGTTTTGCTTTTGTTTTTACCCCTTTATTGATGATTGACAAAAAGGGGGAGAAAGATTTTATAGTTTTATATGCATAATTATGTTTTGCATATATTAAGTTTAATTGGTATCTAGAACATGTTTTGTTTTTATAAATTTCATTTGGTATCTAGACCCTTTTATTGTTTATGCATATCTATGCATGTTTCATGTTTAATATTCATTGCATATTTATGTTTATTTGTTTATGCATGAGTTAAGGGGGAGCTTCCTTGAAGCTTAATTTTAATCCATGCATATATAACTCCATGAGTTTTGTCATCATCAAAAAGGGGGAGATTGTTGGCCCAGAGGCCTTCCACTCTTGTTTTGATGATGATTAACCCATGTAGTTATGTTTACTAATATTCTTGTGTTTTTAGTCTCAGATCATTAATCAAGATATTAGTTGGTAATTAGCTTCAACAAAGGAGTTTTGGAGCTTTTCATAGTGATTCCAGTGCCCGAGCATCAAGATCATACCTTTGCACTCGGTGGATCACGTTTGGGATCGAGTCGACTTGAAGATTGAAGATCGTCAAGAAGACTTAGGTATCCTATCTTAGTTTAGTGTGTTTTAGATCCATTTGTAAAGCTTAGTATAGTTGATATGCTCAAGTGCACAATACACACACGTTTTATGTTTTGGAATTGGTTTTCATAAATAGATTGATCAAAACAAGTTTAAATGGTTTATATGTATAGTAGATGTATTCTAGTTATACATGCATGCTTAAACTTCTTATACAAACTTATTTTGACTTTCCTATTCATGTGTTGAAAAATCAAAGTTAGTTTGATAAAATACAAGTTTTGGTTTTTGGTAAAACTTTCAAAACACAAAAAATAGTCTAACTTGCTTGATATTTGAGTTAAACTTTTTATCACATGTTTATATATCAATGCAAAATGTTAAAACTATTTTGGGGATTTTTACAAGACTTAAAAGAATTTTGTTTAAATTGTTTTCAGACCCAGACTGTGACTGACAGGCCAGGTCGGCCGACCGCACGGGTCGACCGCACCAAGGGCGGTCGACCGTTGCGGTCGACCGACGTGCACAGCCCTGTGCACGTTTGGCAGACACAGGGCCGGCCGACCAGGCGGTCGACCGGACCAGAGAGCTCTGCTCTCTGTATCTGGGCGGTCGGCCGGGCGGTCGACCGAGATGGCCCAACGGTCATATTTATGATCGTTGGCGGTCGACCGCAAGCCTGTCAGGCTGACAGATCAGCCTAACGGCTAGTTTTCTGTTTGGGCTAGAAATACCCCATCTCTTTGGGGATTTTGACAAGACTTTTGACAAGAAAATTTTTCCCACTTTCTGGTTTAAAAATTTAGTTTTCAAAGTGTTTTAGAGCTTAAAAGATTTCATCTTTATAGTTTTTCAAGGGTTTTGGAAAATCAAAGAAAACTAGGTTTTTGGGATATTGTTTTGGATTTTCATTTCTATCATCTACAAGAGATTTCCCAAGTAGTTTTTCTTTGTTACTTGATTTCCGAAAACACCTTGATATCCACTTGAGCTATATCTTCTATCCTAATCTATTAGGATCTTTGTTTTGTGGAAAAGAGGAAAGAGGAGTTGTTTGTGGTTGAAACATACCACTAGTTGTAAACCCTCATTTGCTTTGTTGTATCCCTCTTGGTGAGGTTGATTGAGATTGGTGTTTTCTCCCTCTTTGGTAGAGGTGGAGATTGGTGTTTGCTCCCTCTTGTGTGAGGTGGAGCTTGGTGGTTTGTATCCCTCTCGGTAGAGGTGTTGTGGTTGTTTGGCAACGGGCCTACCCTTCGGTTGTGAGGCGGTGTTTGAGAGAGGAGTTCGGTACTCCTTGTGTTGTAACAAATCCTCCTCGGTGGAGGTTCCCTCGGTGGGAGATAGTGGATTAGAAATCCTACACGGTGGTGTAGGCGGGGACGTAGAGCTAGGGGCTCGAACCTCGGAACATATCCTTGTGTTTGCGTTTGATCCACTTGTCTCTCTAACTCTCTCTTTACTTTGTGCAAAGCATCATTCATATCATATCATATTGTGTATGTTTGTATTGTCCTTGCATTGATTCATATTGCTATTCATTATATGCTTGGATTGCTTGTGTGTTTGCCTCACTTGTACTTAACCACAAGAGCTTCATATAGCACCTCAACCCATATCTAGGGGAATCAAGAGGAGTTAGTCCAGAGCCCTTCACGGGGAATTCGGCTACACTTGTGTGTTGTACTAAGTGTGTTGCAAAATTGTTTTTAGCTTTCGCATTTAGCGCATGTAGTTTCTAGATTAGCACTTACACCTATTCACCCCCCCTCTAGGTGTTTTTCACATAAATCTTAGTCTAATCTATGCTTACAAAGAAATAAAAATTACATAAAATAAAAATAAAACCTATACTAAAAAGAATAAAAAATTAGCCTAAGGATCCTTCTCTGATTGATTGTCCTTTGAACACTGAGAAATCCCAATATTTATAGGCAAAAACTAAAAGGGGAAGCGTACGAAGATAGGGCGAGCAAGCGCTTCCGAGATTCTATAATATATCTGCAAAAACGCGGCTTTGGCCGCGTTTTCGCGACCTGGGTGTAGTTAGATGGCCACACTTGGGAGGTGCAAGTCCCTGCTTTGACGATTTGGCTTTATCTCTGGCTAGATTTTCAGTTTGGGTCCTGGATTTTAACGAACCTCCTTTTATCTTCAGCTTTAACCAATTAATTTGTGAAGAACTGTTTTAACTGATTTTTAACTGATTTTATTTTTCTGATTTGCCCTGATTTGTCATGATCTTTATTTAAATTAATTCTTAATTAAATCAGAATTTTATGGGCTTTTGGGCTTGTTTCTCTTCCCTCTCCTTTAGTCAAGTCCTGTATATAATTTAGACAATAATAAGATTAAAAACTGAGTTTATTAAGTAATAAATATGGGAATGTGACAATAAATATGCAGTATCAGCGACCAATCACACCCCCATACCTATCATTTGCTCGTCCTCGAGCAAACAACAAAACTAAACCAAAGATTTTTAGACCACTTTCTCAGGTCACGCGATTTCACTGAGCAGGTGCAATAAGCCGTTAAACCTCTAGGTTCCCCCTAGAGGACGAGTTTTGTATCGTGATGATTTTTAGTGGATTACACCCCCCATAAAATCTATAAAGAAAGAAAAACAAAGTGTTAGTATTTTGAAAACACATTTTGAAAGAGAAAAATATTTGAAGTATTATTGTAAGAATTAAGTAATCTATAGGTTATAGGAAAATAAACTTTTCATTCTTAAGCTTAGTCTTTATTCAAAAACTTGTTATCAATCAAGGCAAGAGTCAAACTGTATTTCTCATCTAGTCTATTATTTCCCTACGTTATATGCACCTTATGATCGTGAAATTTTGACTCAGGTTCTTTAACTCTAACTTTTATGCCTTATATTTTTTTCTTTTGTTTTTGTTTTTTTTAAATTTTGGTGATATTATTACTTAGTTCTATTAGGCTTTCTAATCTACCCATGAAATGAGTCTTTATTCGGTGACTCTCAAATCAAACAGTCTTAGGGTACCGGGTGAGAAAACACCCCAAGGACTTAAGGACTCGAGCAAACAAGGCCACAAAACTAAGAATTTTATTATATGAACCAATTTTAAGTGTGAATACTTATACTTTATGACGCACAAATACTCATCTTAATCAGAGGATTTTTGATATATTATATATATATTTTTATTTTTTCCTCTTTTGTTTAATAAGACATAAGAGCCTTTGTTTTTTGAAACCTAAGTGTGTAAGTGTATAAAACATGCATATTTTATCAAGATAAAAACCAAGACCAAATTACTTTTTCAAGTTTTCTTCCTAACCCTAGAAATCAAACAATAATCATAGTTTGACCAAGTATAAAAAAATCCTAATTATGATTCTCCTATTCCTTATAATTAACTTAATTTCTTACAAAAAATACGTCAAAATATTGCTCTCTTTTCAAAAAAAAATTTTTACTTATAATTTTTGAAAATGTATTTTCACCAAATTATATGGGCAAAACTATATGGGCATATTAGAAAGCCTAATAAAATAAGAAAAAAATAAGGCATAAGAGTTAGAGTTAAAGAACCCCAATCAAAATTTCTCTATCACAAAGGTGCATATAACTTAGGGTAAAATAATAGACTAGATGAGAAATACAGTTTGACTCCTTACCTTGATTAATAATAAGTTTTTGAATTAAGACTAAGCTTAAGAATGAAAAGTTCAATTTTTCTATAACTTATAGATTATTTAATTCTTACAATAATACTTCAAATATTTTTCTCTTTCAAAATGTTAACACTTTGTTTCTCTTTCTTATGAATTTTGTGGGTGTAATCACTGAAAACTCTCATGAGAGAAAACTCGTCTTCTAGGAAAAACCTAGAGGTTAATAGCTTGTTGCACAAGCTCAGTGCAATCGCGACTGGCGAAAGTGGTCTAATAATTTCTTAAGTTTAGTTATGATGTGTTGCTCGAGGACGAGCAAAAGATAGATGTGGGGGTGTGGTCGGTTGCTGATACTGCATATTATTGTCACATTCTCATATTTATTATTTAATAAACTCTGTTTTTAATCTTATTTATTGTCTAAATTATATGCAGGCCCATTGCTAATGGACGGGGAAGAGAAATAAGCCTAAAAGCCCATCAATATTCTGATTTAATTCAGAATTAATTCAAATCAAAGATCAGGGCAAATTAGAGAAAATAAACCAGTTAAAAATCAGTAAAAACAGATCTTCACAAATCAATTGGTTAAAGCTGAAGATCAAAAGAGGTTTCATCAAAATTCAGGATCCAAACTGAAAATCCAGCTGGAGATAAAGCCAAATCGTCCAAGCAGGGACCTGCACCTCCTGGGTGTGGCCACCTGGCTATACCCAGGTCATGAAAACGTGGCTATCTTATTGAATCTCGGGGAGCGTTTGCTCCCCTATCTTCGTACTCTCTACCCTCTGCATTTCTCCTATAAATACCTGCAATCTCAAAGGCAAGAGGGAACGATTAAGCAGAGAGGATACTTAGGCTAATTTTTTATTCTTTTTAGTGTAGGTTTTTATTTCATTTTATATATTTTTATTTCTTTGTAAGCATAGGTTAGACTAAGATTCATGTAAGTAAGAGAGAGATTTATGTTGAGAGTGACACCGATGTAACCTCCTCCTTTCATCCATCGTTTCTGCAAGTAATAAAATGGTAACTTTTTTATATTTTCTTTATTTTCGTTTCGTTTTCTTCTTTCTACTCTTCCTCTTTCGGTTTTAATGATAGTCCAAGTGAGTCAAATAGCATCAGTGTTGCCTTGCCTGGCAAGTGCCATCGATAACTCATGACGATAGATTCTTCCCTATGTTTGTATCATTCCATACTTGCTCGAAAGTCTTAATGATGTAATGTAAATTGGGACTAAGTTAATCTTATGAGTTATACGATGATCGCCTCCAGCTCAAGGAAACATGCAAGGATTTCAGGTAAGTCATCACCGAAAAAAGTAAGTATCTCTTTTAGGTTTCTTTCTTTTCTTTTAGTCTTTAGTTTAGATCACCTCCATCACCAAATCTCTACTATTTTTCACTTTCTTTATACAAAATCACTATCTCCTTCTATCTACCACTTTCACAATTAAAATAACTTATTTTCTTTTTCTTTTCAAGAACTAAAAGAGAACTTAATCTTTTTTTGTAACTTAAAAGAGAACTAGCAGAGAACTAGCAAAAAGCTTCTATCGCTAGACCCTCCTTGAGGATTACGACCCGCATAGCCACTTGCTATTACGGTAGCATTGAGTATCTTGCACTACCGTTATAAAGTTCTGAAATTCTGTATTTTCTGTGTGCGGATTCTAAACACATAAAACCTGAGACCCTCCCCCTCGATGGTATAGAAAACATAATGAAACTTAACTAAAGAAGACTACAACATCAACAACAATAACAAAACAACAATAAATCCTTTATTCTGATTTTTTGGGTTCGCTACATGAATCAGTTTCTTCCATTTAGTTTTGTTAAGGGTTATCTCCTCATTAACATGACCCACTAACATATCTTTTTTATTACCTCCATTAAAGTTTGTTTACGCTCCTTCTAGTCCTCATTGCATCCTATGATTTTTGCTATAAACATACTTATTGTCTTGCATTATAGATGCCCAAACCATCAATTAATTCTCTCTCATTTTATCATCAATAGGAACAACCTATAACTTTCTACATATATTCTTATTTCTTATTATATCTCATAGTGTATGACCATTTGTCCCTCCACAGCTTCTTATTTCTGCTACACTTTTTCTACACTTGATGTTCCTTATTGCCCAACATTCTAATGCAGAGAGCATATAAGGTCCTATAGCGTTCTATAAAATTTTCCTTTAACTTCATTGGTACGCTACGATCACATAAAACACTAGAGTCACTTCTCCACTTTAATCATTCCCTTTTAAATCTATGAATCACATCTTCCTTGATTTCATCGTCATAATGACTAATGATCCCAAATCAAGAAAAAACACTCTTAGGTATTTATTTACCATCAATTTGTACTATGCGTTCATTTCTTCTCACCATTTTTCTAAACATACATTCCATATATTCAGTTTCGATATAAAGAAATATAGAATGCATCAAAAAATTTGTTTATTTTTTAATTTTAATTTTTTAGAACAGATACGTTCTTATGCTTGGTTGTAAAGAACCCTAGAAAAAGAAGTAAAAGTTGAAATCACCTAGAGGGGGGTGAATAGGTGATGGCTATATGAAATATGGCAATAATGCGGAATTAAAATTCTACTTAACAATTAGTTCAATTAAAAGACTTGCAATGTAAAAGACAATAAATAGTGCAAGAATTAAAGAGTTAGAGTTTAGAGAAAATTGAGCAAACGCAAACACGAGGATATGTTTTCGAGGTCGAGCCACGCTCTACGTCCCCGCCTTCACACTGAAGGATTTCCACTATTGTTGATCCCACCGGATCTCCAATACAAGGACACACTTGTCCAATCTCTCGTGATGCCGCAACACACCGGAGCACACTAGCTCGCTTGAGGCCGATGCCTCTACAACTTCGCTCAAGAAGAAGGTTGATCACACTTGATCACAAAATGCTCACTTAGCACAATCCTATAACCAATATGTAAAGTAGAACTTGGGATTGTGAAGTGCAAAAGTCTAGAGTGAAGTAGGGAATAAGCTTCAAGTGGGTGTTTGGAAATTTTGGCTTTTGTGAGAAATCTTTTCTAAAGAGAAAACTTGTAAAATGATTTTCAATACTTGTAAAAATTGTTGTCTCATCATGTTGAAATGACCACCTATTTATAGGGGATGAAAAGACTAAGAAACAGTCAGAGAAATTCGTTGGGGTGAGATCCCAACAAAATCTGTCAAAAATAGAGCTGTTGGAGTCTGTCAGAATTTCTGACAGCTAGCGGTCGACGGGACGGTCAACCGTCAACGGTCATATTTCTGACCGTTGGGGGACATCGGTCGACCGCCCCGGTCGACCCAAACAAACAGATAGCACTATTAAGTGCCCGGCGACCCGAGCGGTCGGCCGACGTGCACACATGCACAGTTGTGTCACGTCGGTCGACCCGAGCGGTCGACCGGCCTCTGTCAGATCTGTTAAAACAGATTCTGCAGAAACCAGAAAAGGAAATTTGGTTTTTGGTCTTATGGTTTAAGGACATTATAAATGAGGTGCTAGACATACTAAATCTAAGAGTATGATCATGATCAATACTCAAACATGTTCTATCTTTTTGATAAAAATCCTTTTTATAAAAACTTGTTTTTCCAACAATCGTTTTTCAAAACTTGGTATTTCTAAAACTAATTTTTCAAAACATGATTTTCTCAAACTATGTTGAAAATACTGAAATGAAAATTCTTTTGAAGCCTTGAAGCAAACTAAGTGTGTGTGAGTGACAATCCCAAATAATCTACTTCTAACATCTAGGTTTTGACAAAATGTCTAAAAAGAAAAGTAAAATACAAATCTTGGTCTTTTCTTCAAAGTCTTGATTCCGAATCTTTCTACCGTACTTGGCTTGGGAATGCAAATATTTAGCGGCGTCCAAACTTGTGAGTCTTGATCGTGGAGCCGTTCAAATCAACTTGTTCTATAACTTGAATCCTTTTAACAAAATTGTTAAATACATAACTAAATATGTTTGTTATCATCAAAATATACATCGAGATATTGGGCTAAGGCCTTGGGCCAACAATCTCCCCCTTTTTGATGATGACAAAACATATATAGTTATTATAAATATTTTGGGTAGAGACTTCAAGTGAAGCTCCCCCTCAACACATGCATATGATGAAAACATACTCAGGCATAGATCAATGACACAAATAGTAATCAAACATACACACAAGTCCATGTCAGAAATTACTCATGTCATAAATGATAACACATGTTTGTAGAATATATAAAAAACACATGTCCATAACACAAATATATTAGATAAAAGCACATGTCCACAACACAAATATATCAAATACATGTCCACAAAAAAGTCAAGTACAATACCAAAAGACTAAAATGGATGTCCAACACAAATAATGCAAAATATAAGCAAACACACAAAATACAAGCCTCTCCATCATCAATAACTCTCCCCCTTTTTGACATCATCAAATAAGGGGTCGTCACTCATCGTCTCATCATCGTCTTCATCATCGTCTTCCTCAGACGAGCTCTCCTCAGCAACAGCACCCTCGGCCATCTGCTTATCACCATCATCATCATCCTCATCAGAAGAAGAGCTGCCTCCTCTGGATCAATGCCTGCAACACCTGACTGAGGTGGTGAAACAGCAGAAGGAGCCCTGGTAGGAAAAAGGAGGGCCGGAGGATGGAAGTGGACGGGCAAAAGAGGTGGGATCAGGACCAAGAATGTTGAGCTTCACAAAGATTGCCTCAAATTGCGAGTCCATGATCTCATGGAGTCAGCAAAGTAAGACATGTTCATTGCGAATGCCCTGAAAGCGCGAGTCCATCTCCACGCGATAAGCTGCATCTCGCTGCTCGATCCAAGCCTGGTGTTCCTGGATCTGAGAGCGAATCTCAGAAGAGATGAAAGACTGGAGATCAGGAGACATGGAAGGCCCGGGAGCAGAGGAAAATCCTGGGCAGAAGAGGACCCTGGGGCAGATGATGACCCTAGAGCAGGAACAGGAGGAGGCTGCTCATGAGCGACACGACGCATCTGAGCCTGCATCCTCTTACGAAGGGTGCTATCCAGGTTCACAGAGGGTTCAGAAGGAGACTCAGAGGAAAGATCAAATCCTAGTTGTTTGAGAAGATGAGTGATAAGCATCCCATAAGGCAAGTGCTACCGGGCATGCGGATTTGATCAGACGCATGTGAGAAGCTATGAAACGGGGAAAGTTAATCTTAATGCCTTTGAGAAGGCAATAGACTATCATGGAACTGGACCTCTAGCATTGCTATACTCCCCTGACTTGGGTAAAATATTATAGAAGACGAATTTAGCTAAGACTTGGGCGGTGAACTTGAACTTGTTCACCTCCTCATTCCCAACCAAACCGGGGTTGTCATCCCCGTGAATCAAGGTAGACGCGGTGAGCGCAGACTCACGGCCGGATACTCAAAATCTTGAGATCAAAAGAGTAAACATCACTCCTCCAGAGGAGAGATGCAGAAGGTCAGCAAATTGGTCTAGGG
>JAVJIF010027775.1:0-66484 GCA_038442645.1 Agave tequilana
TGAAATCCATTTAAAGAAATTCTTTATAATTTTTAAATTAAAATTCCTGGAATCGGCCGCCATATCGGTCGACACCAAATCTGGCAGAAATCTGATAAATTCTGAAAATTCCCAAAAAATATATTAAGATAGAAAATATTATTCTAAAAAAATATGGGAAAGCGGTTTCTCAAAATTTGACTCCATTTGTTAATTAAAAATTCTGGAATCGGTCAGCGGTGCTGGTCGACACTGGTTTTGAAGATTTTCCATTTAATTCAGGAAAATTCAGAAAATCATAGAAAATCTAAAATATTGGAAAATGATGTTTGAAACTGAAATCGGTCAAATCTGAATATTGAAAAGACCAAATTGAGGAAGACACTAGGATCGGGTCCCTGGTTCAGAGAGAGCAGACTCTGAGTCCACGAATCCGGATCCAAGACAAAACGATCATATAAATAATTCATAATACAAAATAAATACAGGAAATAAATCGAAAAATACGATCAGAAAATACAAATACGCAACTAGGTACGTATTCTGGGAGCGGGGTGTTACAGTACTAGTGTCTGACGGTACCGAATCAGAAGCAAACACAGAAAAATACGCTAGATCTAATTCTTCATTAATGTACCAACCGCCTACATCGTCGGTGGTATTATCAACATCGAGCTTATTAATGCTCTTTACAAGTGGTTCCAACTCCTACAAGCACTCTTCTTTTTCTGGCTCGGTGTCAACTTCATTACCAGAGTCTGGCTCCTCTGGTTGCGGGACTTCAATCCGTCTCCACGGGATCCTGATACAGTAAGGAGTCCGTGAAATAATTCTCGACTCCCTTGAACGGATGCCTTTCGGCAATCAACGTTTGCACCTTTCCACTTTCATCAATATATTTCATGACTTGATGGAGAGTAGAGGGAACGATGGAGTTGCGGTGAATCTACGATCGCCCCAACAGTAGGTTGTAGGAAGTGTCGGCATCAATGACGTAGCATGTCACTTCCGACTTTAGGCTTCCAATCTTGCATTTGAGCTTGACCTTCCCCATTGGCGGGTACTATTGGCATTGAACCCATAAAAGGTCGTCTGAGTAGGGCTCAAACGATGAGTAGGAATCCCCAAATGTTGCATGACCCGGCGAGGCATGATGCTCAATGCAGACCCGGGATCTACCTGAATGCGGTTCACCTCAGATGATCTAATATACCCTGCGAAGTAAAGGGGTCGATCATGTTTCCCTTTGACTTGCATATCATCTGCCTGAAGGTGATGCGGGGAATATTTTGGGAGGCGTGGAGGCAATCCTCTACATCTTCCTTCTTTGGTAGCTGGGTCATGAAGACTTCAGCATTAGCCAGAGCTTCTTGTAGAGCTTCTCTGGTCGATAAAGCGTATTCCGCGCCGGGATGTTGGCTAGTTGAGCCAGGACATCAAAGCGATAAGGTGCTGTGGATCCTTCCGCTACGTCCTTCGAAAGAACTCGAGAAAATCGAAGTTCTTTCTGTTTCTCCCCGGGTTGCTTCGTGGAGGGCTTGGCTGGCTCTGCAGCGAGTCTTGAGGAGTTACCGCCACTTCGCCATACTTTTTCAAATATGGCTGCCCCGAACGGGTTTCTGCTCCACCAGCTGACTGGGTTCTGCGGCCAGAACTATTGTCTCCTCTTCTGAGTCGGTTAGCGAGGGAATATCAGTTTCCGCTTCTCGAGAGGAGGCACACACCACGTTGCAGGATGAAGCCTTTACTTTGCCTTTGGACTTCCTGCTGGTTACAGTAGTCCATTGTTGGCCATCAATAAGGTCGGGATGAACCCACATGACTTCTCCCTGAGGTGTGGGAACAGGTACTAGGCCCTTTTCTTGCTGCTGGTGAGGGTCTGTGTTGACCATTCTCAGCTCTCCTCTTGGGATAGGGACTACTCCACTCCAGAGGGTGTTGGGGGTTGTCTCCCAAACTGGAGAACTGACGTCATATTAGCCGTCACCTTCTTCTGCTCTGGTCGGAGTTTCAATACCTCCGTGTCAATCAGGGCCTGAAGGATGTCCTTGAAGATATAACAGCTCTGGTAGGGTGTCCAAACATCCTGTGATACATGCAGTAGCTAGGATTGTCGGTTTTACCGACTTCCTCGGGGCGCCTAGCTTCAGGAAGTTTCAGTCGATTGCTCTTATTGAGTAATTTGAAGAGCGAGTCGATATGTTCATCCTTGAATGAATACTGCTTGTTGGCGCGTGGTTGGCTTGAAGAGCCACTCCCTTTAACCGGTTGAGGTTTGACAGGGGACTTGGTCTCTGCTGCCAAGTTATCCTTCCTTTTGGCTTGGAGGGATGTGTCTGGCACACGCCTCGTTGACCTTTCAGGCCTAGGTTTGTTTTCTTCCGCTCTGACGCGGGCAACAATCTCCTCAGCCTGTTCACCTTGTTGGACCAATTGCTTCCAGGTGCGGCTTTCAGCAACTCCTATTTGGGCAAGGAGTGAGGTTTGGAGATTGTGGCGGCATGTTTCCACCAGGGTGACCTGGGTCATGCCGCTTGGACATCGGAGTGCCACGTTCCGAAATCTTTCCACGAAAGACTTAACGGACTCTCCCTTTCGCTGCTTGGTGGCTAAAAGGGTAGGCATGTTGACCTCCGAGTCATCTTCAAAGAAGCGTGTTAAGAAAAGCTTCTCCAAATTGCCCCAGTTCTTGATGGAACCTTCTGGGAGCTTCATGAACCATTCAAAGGCCAGCCCTTTTAGGGTGCCGATGAATAAACGCGCCAGGATGGCATCGTTATCTACCACATTCCCGGTTGGGACTTGAAATAGTAGATGTGTTGGTTCGGTGAACCTTTCCCATCAAATGCTTGGAGGGTTAGAGCCTTGAACTTGGGCGGGTACGGAACCAGGTCCCACTCGGCTGGATATGGGCGGACCACTCCTGCTTCTTGGAGGCCTTTCCGATTGGTAAGGGCCTCAAGACATTGCTCCAACTGGTTCATTCTCTTAGAATGAACTTTTCCCCGATCTTGGTCGTCCTTTTCCTGTGATGAGGATTTAGACGAACCAGAAGTAGACTGCGCGTTCTTCTCGGAGTGTTTGGAAGATGAGCTTTCTCCCTCTTTTCGTTTGCTCTTAGACTTTCTAGGGGGAGATTTCCTCCTGTCTTCGAGCAACTGTGCGAGCATCTGCTTGAGAGAGTCGATAGATTCCTGTTGAGTAAGAATCATATCGAGTTGTTCCCTCTGGACCTGGGCTTGCTGTTCCAAGCGCCTAGCGGTCTCCTCAGGAGTGCTCGTCATGTATGTGAAGGCCTCTTTCTCTATAGAAGAGTTTGAGGCCTGCGATTCTGCTACAGCAGAATGAGAGTCATTCATTTTAACGCCCTGGGCTAGGGCATTATAGTCAATCGGGGGAATGGCCCCGGTCCGGGTGCGAGTGTGTCGATACACTCCTTCCGGTTCAGAGTGTCAGAGCTGACTACAGGCTATTTTCCCTTGCTCCTGCTCGTCATATTTGCAGTGAGCTCTGGATACTCAGTGTCAGAGAAGATCCTCCGCCTGTGAGAGCGTCTTCTTTTGGCTGATGGGGGAATCAGGGTCAGCTGTCTAACTAGAGACTGCTGGTTTGCACCTGAATTGCAACGACACTCAGAGAGCATAGAGAGGAGCCGTTGGCAGCAGCATGATGAAGTGATTTGATTAGCACTTCTTTTCTTCGTCAAGTAATCCCTTAGATCCATGTAAAGAGGATCGAAGAGTTAGCCTCGCAACTTCGAGGGCGCGAGGCATCTTTGTGCTGTACAACCTGGACGCAGGATTCAGAGACGCGGTTCACGCGCCGCAGCTGTACGACGCGTGTTTGGCGTCTCTGTTGAGATGAGACGTGACTGTCGCGTTGCTGCTTGGTGCGTCGGGGCAAAGACGCTTGAGAGTGAGTGGGCTGCTGGGCCCCACGCCTAAGGGCGCGTGCCTCTTGCACTTGACGAGGCACGCAGGCTTCGCCTTGGCGTTTGGTGAGTTGGACTTCAGAGGACCTAATTTGGGGAGTCTCGCGTTTGGGCCCAAACGCGGACTTCGCGTGCTGGACGTGGCGCGGCCAAGGCGCCTGATTGAACTTTGCGTCCTACCTCAGTTGGACAATCAGAAGTTCCAACTTGCAGTTGACGCGCACGCCTCTTCTGTCGACACTTAGCGTTTCGGTTGCGTCGTGGAGGTGGAGAGAAACCAACGACGACTTGGTACTGAGGGAGAGGGTGGACTGGCTGGACACCAGAGATTTTGACCGCGCGGGTCTCCTGAGAGATGCTGACGCATGTGTTCCGCATGGCGCGGTTGGTCGCAACGGCAGTTGTCCCTGAGACCACGCGGGCATCCTGAGAGACGTTGGCGCGTGTATCCTTCTTGGCACAGTTGGCTGCGACACCCTTTGCAGCAGTAGTGCCCGAGAGAGCCTCAGATCGGACTTCGGGGCCATTCCCAGTCAAGACCCTGCGGCAGACGCGGGTCCTTGGGCTCTTGGAGCCGGAAGAGAGAAACTCTTCATACTTTGCCTGGTCGAACTCGACAACGAGCGATTCGACCATCTTTCCTTTATGGAGGACGTCACCTTGCGCCACGATTTGTTCATCGGTAACAAACGTGGTCCCCAGCGGAGTCGCCATCTCTTGTTCGCGCACGGAAGAGGAGTGTTCACTATAAAATTTTCTTGAATCAATTGAAAGATTACAATGGAACAATATTCCGGTTACAAGGGAGGGAGGATCTTGAATCTTGAATCCTCCCTTTGTTTAAGGTTAGGTTCTTCAAGTGGCGATGGAGAGTGAATCTTATTCTCCGTTGACCAGGTGACCGTCGAGACCTTCCAGGGATCTCCTCTTTGGATGGTAGATGGAATAACTCAGCTCTGTCTACCAAAACTCTCAAAGAGAAGATAGGCAAAGAGCAACTTGTACGCAGCAAGTTGGCTTGAAGAGTTGAACTCTCTGTATTTCCTTTCTCTCTGTCTGTCGTCCGTTGTCGTCCTTTGTATCTCTTCTCCCTTATCGACCGACTGTCTGTCTCCTCATAGCGGCGAGGCTATTTATAGAGGTTTCAGGGGTGAACGTGCCCCTTGAAAACACTCCACAATGAGGGGTTAACTTTCCCGTTATGTGGGCGGTGACCGGCCCCATAACCAGGGCAGTTATAACCGAGGTGCAGGTTTCGACCCTCGCGCCTTGATGCTGAGACGCGGGTTTGGACCCTCGCGCCTTTGAGCTGCTGAGACGCGGGTTCGGACCCTCGCGCCTTGATGCTGAGACGCGGGTTCGGACCCTCGCGCCTTGATGCTGCAGTGCGGCTGTCGAGCCTCGCGCAGATGTCGAGACGCGGCTGTCGATCCTCGCGCAGATGTTGAGACGTGGCTGTCGAGCCTCACCTTGATGTTTGAGACGCGGCTGTCGAGCCTCGCCTTGATGTTGAGACGCGGGTTTGAACCCTCGCGCCTTGGTGTCGAGACGCGGCTGAAATTCTACTTTTTAATGGCTTGTCTTTTAGTGATTTTTAGACAGCCTACAGTTGCCTGAAAATATTTCTTATTTTTGTTGAACTTTTTGAGCTTGAAGTTCTCTTTGTATTTTTGCAATGGGCTATCCTTCGTTATATGACCTGTTTTATTACAATTAAAACAAGTAGGAATAAACTTACCTTGCTTCAAGAACTTTATGAATTTTCTTGAGAGCATTACCATCTCCTTTTCATCATTATCTGAATTGTCCATATCTGAGGATGTATGAAACGCAAGTACTTTCTTTTTGGATTGAGGTTGTTGTTCATCATTCTTCCTATCTTCAAGTTGAACTTCATATGCCATTAAATTACAATAAAGCTTTCTAATGATATTGTTGAAAGATCATTTCTTCTTCTATTGCAGTGGTTTTCTTCTCCCAATCTGATGTGAGTGCACGAAGAATCTTTCTAACTTTTCAACTTTAGTGTATTCCTTTTTAAGGGCTACTAAGGAATTTGTAATGTCGGTGAACCTTGTAATTGAAATCACCTAGAGGGGGGTGAATAGGTGATGGCTATATGAAATATGGCAACAATGCGGAATTAAAAATTCTACTAACAAATTGCACAAATTAAAGGATAAGCGATAATAGACACAATAGTATTGCAAGAAATAAAGGAGTTTGAGTTTAGAGAAAATTCGAGCAAACGCAAACACAAGTATATGTTTCCGAGGTTCGAGCCACGCTCTACGTCCCCTCCTTCACACTTGAAGGATTTCCACTATTGTCGATCTCACCGGATCTTCAATACAAGGACACACTTGTTCGATCACTTGTGATGCCGCAACACCACCCGGAGCACACTCGCTCGCTTGAGGCCGATGCCTCTACAACTTCGCTCAAGAAGAAAATGATCACACTTGATCACAAAATAGCTCACTTGCACAATCCTATAACCAATATGTAGATGTAGAAATTTGGGATTGTGTAGTGCAAAATCTAGAGAGAAGTAGAGGAATAGGTTTCAAATGGGTGTATGGAAATTTTGGCTTTGAAAATCTTTTCTAAAATGAAGACTTGAAATTCTTATGAAAATCTCTTGTAAAATTGTTTTGGAATTGTTATCTTATCATGTTGAAGTGACCCACTATTTATAGGGGTTGAAAAACTGGGTAAAACAGCAAAAGAGATTCGTTGGGGTGAGATCCCAACAAAATCTGTCAGAAAAATATAGCTGTTGGAATCTGTCAGACTTTCTGACAGCTGCTGGTCGACCGGGCCGGTCGACCGCCAACGGTCAATTTCTGACCGTTGGGGAACAACGGTCGACCGCCCCGGTCGACCCGAACAAACAGAGAGCATTGTAAGTGCCCCGGTCGACCGGAGCGGTCGGCCGACGTACACACATGCACAGCGTGCACGTCGGTCGACCGGAACGGTCGACCGGTTCCTGTCAGTTCTGAAAAATCAGAACTGCAGAAACCAGAACTTGGGTTTTTGGTTTTGGTCTTGTGGTTTAGGGTTTTGGACTTTGTAAAAATAGGAGTATGACCATATGTCACTACCCTAACATGTTAAAACATTTTGATAAAGTTTCTCTTGATAAAAACTTGTTTTTCTAAAAGTTGGTTTTTCCAAAAACTTAAAGTTTCTAAAAACAAATTTCCAAACATGTTACCTATAAAACTAAGTAGGAAATCGAAATTGTTTTTTGAAGCCATAAATCAAACTAAAGTGTGTGTGTGAGTGACAATCCCATAATTCTACTTCTAACATCTAGGTTTTGACAAAGATTCTAAAAGAAAAGCAAAATTACAAATCTTGGACTTTTTCATTGTCTTGATCTTGACTTGGTCTTTTCTTCATGTCTTGATCCCGAAGCTTACTAATGTGCTTAGCTTGGGAATGCACATCTTTAAGCGGCGTCCAAACTTGTGAGTCTTGATATCGGAGCCGTCAAATCAACCTGTTTAACCTGAAATACTTTTAAACAAAATTGTTAAATACATAACTAAATATGGTTTGTTATCATCAAAATATCCAACAAGATATAGGGCTAAATGGCCTTTGGGCCAACAATCTCCCCCTTTTTGATGATGACAAAACATATATAGTTATTACAAATATTTGGGTAGAGACTTCAAATGAAGCTCCCCCTCAACACATGCATATACAAAAATATGCTCAAGAATAGACAAATCTCAAAAAAAATGGTGGGTGATAATCCACAACATAATCCACAACACATATATCCATGCTAGATAAAAATACTCATGTCATAAAATAGAAATGAAACACATGTCCACAAAGCATAACCAACATAAATAAGTACATGTCCACACAAACATAAATACAAGATAGAGATGTCCAACAACAGAAAATATTATAAAAATATAAGTGCACAAAATATGGAGTCTCTCTCAACAAATAACTCTCCCCCTTTTTGACATCATCAAAAGGGGCAGGTCACTCAGCACCACCAGCAGCATCGTCCTTTGAAGAACCTTCCTCAGCGTCGTCTTCCTCAGACGAACTCTCCTCAGCATCACCTTCTGCCATGGTCTCATCACCATCATCATCATCAGAAGAAGAAGGAAGACCTGCCTCCTCTGGATCGATACCAGCAACGCCGGGCTATGGAGGTGGAGCAGCAGTAGGGTCTCTGATAGGAAATGGAGGACCGGAGGATGGAAGAGGACGAGAAATGGACGTGGGATCTGGACCAAGCATATCGAATTTCGCAAATAGTGTCTCAAATTGCGAGTCCACGAATCTCATGGCGTTCGCAAAGTAAGACATGTCATTGCGAATACCCTAGAAACGCGAGTCCATATCCGCACGAAGGGTTGCATCTCGCTACTCCATATCCGCACGAAAGGCTGCGTCACGCTGCTCGATCCAAGACTGATGCTCCTGGATCTGAGAGCGAATCTCAGAAGAGACAAAAGACTGGAACTCAGGAGATAAAGATGGCACGGATGCAGATGAAATCCCTGGGACGGAAAAGGATCTAGGGGCCGAAGATGACCCTGGAATATCAGCAGGAGGAGCAGGAGGGTGCTCTTGTGCGTGACGACGCATTTGAGCCTGCATCCTCTTCAAAAGAACGCTGTCTAAATTTATAGCGGGCTTACAGGGAGTCTCAGAGGACAAATCAAAACCTAATCTCTGAAGCAAATGAGTAATAAGCATCCCATAAGGCAAGTGCCTACCGGACATGCGGATATGGTCAGAGGCCATGTGAGTAGCAATGAGGTGAGGAAAATCAATCTTGATGCCTTTCAGAAGGCAATAGATTATGAGAGGAACTGAACCCCTAGCATTGCTATACTCACCGGACTTAGGTAAAATGTTGTAGAAAATGAATTTTGCAAGGACTTGGGAGGTGAGGGTAAATTTGTTGACCTCCTCATTCCTTACTAAACCGGGGTTGTCATCCCCGTGAATCAAAGTAGAGGCGGTGAGCGCGGACTCACCGTCCGGATACTCAAAGTCGTGTAGATCAAAAGTATAAACATCCACTCCTCCAGAGGAGAGATGTAGCAAGTCAGCAAATCGTGCTATAGGGATGTCTATATCTCTCCCTAAAACACGTGATCTAACACGATCTCCCTCAAAGGCATAGTTGGCATAGAAATAGTGAACTAGGGATGTGTAGACAGGTTCCCTAATAGTCATAAAATGATCCAAAGAGTTTCTTTTGAGGATACGAGGGATGCCTAGGTGATCAAAATCCTTTAGAATTATACATCTTCCCGAAATTACAGACTTTTTGGAAAGTTGTATGAAACGATTTTCTGCAAGATCGTTCACAAAAGGTCTTTTAGGTTTAAAAGTGGTGGAAGATGAGGGAACTATGCTTTTTCCCTTCTCAGACCTAGATCTCTTTGACATTTTTGGTGAAAAGAGTGATTTTTAGTTGATTTTTAGGGTAGATGGATATGGCTTGATCTAAACAAAAATAAACCTAGAGATCTTTGACAGAGAATTAGATTCTTAAGGCTAGAAAGGAAGATTTGAACAAAAGAAAGATTTTTACCTGAGTTGAGAAAAACCCTAACCCTAGATCTTGAAATCCCTGAAATTTGTTGTTGAGGAAGCCCTGAGACTGAAGATCTAACCCACACGGAGTGATTCCAACGTGGGTTTTGAAGGAATTTGAAAGATTTTGAGTTGGGAGAATTTTTGGAGAAGAGGGGAAGAAAGGCTCGCCGGTTGGGTTGTGAGAGAAGTGAGAGAGATTGTGAAATAAATAGTAAATATGGGGCTGAAATCGACGCACGGTCGACCGGGCCGGTCGACCCGAAAAACCCGAGAGCACTGTAATCCATAGCGGTCGACCGTCCCGATCGACCGGCAACAAAGAGCAAAATTTTGTTCTCTTTCAGGCAATGGCGGTCGACCGGGGTTAGGGCCGGTCGGCCGTTTTGCCCAAAAAACAGTGAACAGAAAGAGCTCCAAAAAAAAATTAAATAGAAATATTTAACAATTAAAGTAGGATATATGTAACATGTAGGAATACAACAATGTTTTTAAATCTTCATTAGGTTATCACATCAACCAAAAATATTCACACAAAACATTTTATTTAATTTTCATACAAAAACAAAGTTTTAGAGATGTTGAAACCGAATACCCGGTGAAGGGTTCTGAACTTCATCCTCTTGATTCCTCTTGAATGAGTTGAGGTGCGCAATTGCCATCTCTAACGTATTTGCTTGAATATGAAATTTTTACAAAATTTTATTTCTAGTTTTGAAAATACAATGTGTATATATAAATAAGCTAGTCTAGGCATGGTATGTAGACATACAATGGACATGGTATAAAAGACAAGATATTAAAACATGGCATATACATAATCATGATAGGGATGTAAGTTTACACTAGCATATATCAATGTATCATAAAGGTAAACTAACAATCCTATACATGTGTATATAAATAACCAAACAAAAACTTTTAAATGGAGAAGTTACCAAGCATGGGCAATCTCCAAAATAGGTGCCTCCAAGATAGCAATGCAAATGCGATGTGTTCTTTGAGCTTAGTTGCATCCACCACCCGGGCACCGTCTCCTCCTAAGTCTTGGAGGGTGAAGATCCACCTGTATCATTTAAATTTGGAGGGTTTTTTGGTACCCATATCTTTTTAGGTCCTTTTGGATTAGTACCGGGACGAACCCAAACATATTTATTGTTTACATTATGTTTAGCAAAACAAATTTTTCTAAATTGCCTTTGTGGCCACAATGCGTGCATATGTAAATTCTACCACTACCATAAATAAATGCATGTTTGTGTGAGTGTGCATGTTTCCGTGCATGTGTATGATGAGTGTGTTTCCCTTGGGTTACTCCCTTGGGAAATCTAGATGCAAACTTATTTAAATCAAAAGCACATTTTTTAAGAGTTGAATCTAAAACATCAACTCGTTTTTGAATTTCCAAAAATTCATTTTTGTTACATGATGCAATGGGGGTTTTCCCTTTACAAGCTAACTTATGATTTTCAAAATCAATTTTTACTTTCTTAAAAGCACAAGATAAATCATTTTTCTCTTTTTCAATAATATTAATTTTATCTTTTAAAGACTCATTTTCCCTTTTTAACTTTTTATTATGAGATTGAGAAATCTCATACCTATGTTGAAGTTCTTCAAAAAATTGGGCTAATTCATCCATAGTTAGCTCATCATCATCTATTGAGTTTTCGTTTGTTACTTTTGATGCATCCTCCCCATGTGCCATGAAGCACATGTGTGCGGCGTCGTTTTCCTCCTCGGATTCTGACTCCGTGTCATCCCATGTTGCTACCATAGCCTTTTCTTCTTTGGGGCATTCTTGGAGGTGGTTGCTTGAAGTGCGGGGCAATCGGCGATAAGATGTCCGATCTTCTTGCAATGGAAGCAAGGACCGGGTTCTTCTCTTTTCTTTTCATACCTTCCTTGAGGTCTCCCTCTTCGGAAGTTGCTTTGCCTCCCCTTCTTGTAGAACATCTTGCCCACCTTCCGGATGAGCATGGCGAAGTCCTCATCGCAATCTTCCGATGAGTCATCCTCTTCAAGAATGGTTGGAGTGGCTTTGAAGGCGATCGCTTTCTTCTTGGGCGCCTCCCTCTCTTCTCTAACCTTCATTTCCATCTCATGTGTTTTGAGATTTCTAATGAAGCCGGAGAAGTCCATCTCCTCCCGATCGTTGAGCTCCTTGAGGGTAGTAGCCTTCACTTCCCAAGATTTGGGAAGAGCCCGAATGACCTTCCGAATCTTTTGGTCATTATCGATTGTGTCACCTAGAGAAGATAAAGCATTAGTAATCTTGGTGAAACGAGTGAGCATGTCATCAATGCTCTCATTATCAAACATATAAAAATTCTCATATTGAGAACGCAACAAGTCAATCTTAGATCTTTTGACTTGTGACGTTCCTTCATGAGTCACAATTAAAATATTCCAAACTTCAAATGCGGATTTGCAATTAATAATGCGTGATAAGTCATCCTCATTTAAGGCTTGGGTTAATGCATATTGGGCTCTAGCATTAGCTTCATAATCCTTAGAGGTGTCCTCGGACCATGAGCTTTCATCAGTGAGGGGTTCAATAAATTCTTTTATAATGGACCTAGCAACCCTAACTCCTAGGGACTTAAGGAAGAGGTTCATCTTGACCTTCCATATGGGAAAGTTCAAGCCATCAAACTTAGGTGGGGACTTGATGCTAGAAAAGTCAAGTGATGCCATGGATGAGTAATATAAAGCACAATAAATGAAAAATGCAAATAATATAGCCAAATGCAAGGATCTCCCTAAGGTTGTTAGACCAAATAGTAGGGTTAGGCTCTGATACCAATTGAAATCACCTAGAGGGGGGGTGAATAGGTGATGGCTATATGAAATATGGCAACAATGCGGAATTAAAAATTCTACTAACAAATTGCACAAATTAAAGGATAAGCGATAATAGACACAATAGTATTGCAAGAAATAAAGGAGTTTGAGTTTAGAGAAAATTCGAGCAAACGCAAACACAAGTATATGTTTCCGAGGTTCGAGCCACGCTCTACGTCCCCGCCTTCATGAAAAAACACCTAGAGGGGGGTGAATAGGTGTTAGTGCTAATCTAAAACTTAATGCAAAACTAAGTGCGCTAAATGCGGAAGCTAATGTAAATTTTGCAACACACTTAGTACAATCAACAAGTGTAGCCGAATTCCCCGTGAAGGGCTCTGGACTAACTCCTCTTGATTCCCCTTGAATGGGTTGAGGTTCTATGTGAAGCTCTTGTTGATTAGGTACAAGTGAGGCACACACAAACAACCAAGCATATAAGTAATATAGCAATATGAAACAATGCAAGGCTACACAAGCAATATATGATATGTATGATATGGCAATGAGAATAATGCTTTGCACAAAATGTAAAGAGAGAGAGTTTAGAGACAAGTGGATCAAACGCAAACACAATGATATGTTTCGAGGTTCGAGCACCCTTGCTCTACATCCCCGCCTACACCACCGTGTAGGATTTCCAATCCACTATACCGTCCACCGAGGACTCCCACCGAGGGAACCTTCACCGAGAAGGATTTTTACAACAATGGAGTACCGAACTCCTCTCTCAAACAACCACCTCACAACCGAGGGGTAGGCCCGTAGCCAAATACAACAACAACCAACACCTCTACCGAAGAGGGTTACAACCAATCTCAATCACCTCACACTTGAGGGATACAAACCAATCACCCGATCACCTCTACCGAAGAGGGATACAACAAGAATAAGGGTGTTTACAACAAGTGGTTCCAAAAACCACAAACTCAATCTCTCTTTCTTTTCTCTTTTCTTTTCCACAAAAACAAGATCCTAAATAGATTAGGATAGGTGATAGCTCAAGTGTGGAAAACTAGGTGTTTTTAGAAACAAGCAACAAAGAAAATACTTGGGAAAACTCTTGTAAAAGATAGAGAATGAAAACCAATACAAATATCCCAAATTCCTATTTTCTTTGATTTTTCAAAAACCCAAAAACAATAAAGATGAAATCCTTTTAGCACAAAAACTATTTTGAAAACTTGTTTAATCACTAGAGAAATACTGAAATTTTTCTTCTTGAAAACCTTAGCCAAAAACCCAAAGAGATGGGGTTTATATAGGCCCAATACAAAACTAGCCATTAGAGCTGAGCTGGCAGCTCTGACAGGCAACGGTCGACCGGTCCGGTCGACCGCCAACGGTCAGAAATATGACCGTTGGGCAACAGCGGTCGACCGGCCCTGTCGACCGAAACAAACAGAGAGCAGAACTCTCTGCAGCGGTCGACCGCCCGGTCGACCCAAACAAACAGAGAGCAGAGCTCTCAGACCCGGTCGACCGTCACGGTCGACCGTCCCAGTGCCTCAAAACGTGCACAGAATTGTGCACGTCGGTCGACCGGCCCGGTCGACCGACCTCTGTCTAGTCGACTATGTCAGTTGACTTAGTCGACTAATAGAAGCCTGGAACAGAAACTGAGTCTGAAAAACATGTTAAAATATTTTCTAAAAATCTTTTAACACTTCTAAAAATCACCAAAAATAATTTTATCATTTTATATTGAAACATAAATAAGTGATAAAAATTTCAAGACATATATCAACATATCAATTCAATTTTTGTGCCTTGCCAATTTTATCAAAACCAACACTTGTATTTTATCAAAGAGATGTTAAGCTCAAAATCAAGTTTGATAAAAGTTAAGCATGCATGTATAGAGTGAAACAACTATACATATATCAATTAAACTTGTTTTGATAAACTATTCATGAAAACCAAATCCAAAACATGAAAACGTGTGTGTTGTGCACTTGAGCATATCAACTATACTAAACTTTACAAATGGATCTAAAACACACTATCTAAACTATGGATACCTAAGTCTTCTTGATGATCTTCATCTTCAAGTAGACTTGCTCCAAAACTTCATCCATGGGCTAGGCAATGTGTGATCTTGAAGCTTTGGCCCTATAATCATCATGAAAAACTTCTACACACCTTGTTGAAGCTAATCACGAACTAATATCTTGGTTAATGATCTGAAACTTAAACAACACAAGATTATTAGTAAACATAACTACATGAGTTAATCATCATCAAAACTAGAGTGGAAGGTCTTTGGGCCAACAATCTCCCCCTTTTTGATGATGACAAAACTCATGGAGTTATATATGCATGGATTAAAGTTAAGCTTCAAAGAAGCTCCCCCTTAACTCATGCATAGACATAAATAACAAGATATGGAAATGAAACGCATGAATATGTATGCAAGTATGGAGATAAAACATGCAACAAGCATAAATCAAAATCTTTTTCTCCTATTTGCAATACAACAATACAAAAACATATATGCATAAATAATAAGGAAGACAAATACTTCTCTCTCTTAAGCAATGAAAACCTGCATATAAACTCAAATACTTCTCCCCCTTTTTGTCAATCATCAACAAAGGGTTCAAAGTAAGATCAAATCAAATAAATTTTTCTCTCCCCTTTTTGTCAAACAAAAAGATCAAGAAGGGGTTACCTTAATCAACATGATATCAATAGATAAATATGTCAATGAAGTATCTTGATATCAATAGAAAATAAATAAAGATCAATAGATGTTATATGCTATATACATTCATGAAGAGGAAGACGCTAAGTTAGCTTCCCTACACATATGCATTACATGAAAGAGGGATGTTAGGCCCTAATTCACATAACACACATTATGTAATGCATAAGAGGAGATGTGAAGCTCCCTCTACACACGTGTACCACATAACGAAGAGATGTTAAGCTCTTCAATATAAGATACACTCATCATGAATCTATATGCATATAGTCAATACAAATCAAAACTTTTGTATTTTTTTTCAAAAAAAAATTTAGATACCAATTTTAAGCAAAACACATGAAACATCTTGATATCAATTCAAATTAAACATAATAAATTTTGAATGTTTAAACAAAATTTTGATACCAGTTGTAAATAATTTCCATATTAAACATATGATACCAATATGAAATTTTCAATCATAAAGTAAGGGAGTGGGAAACAAATACCAATTGAAAAATCACCAATTGAAAGACAAAATTAAATTTTCTCCCCCTTTATGAAATACCAACTAAAAAGATGCATGGGCTTGATACCAATTTAAAAGTAATCAATTGAAACAAAATTGAAGCTCAAGCACTAGCATAAACAAGATTTTGTGAAAAATTTATATCTTAAGCACAAATAAAAGTGTATATGTGTATGAAATAGAATGAGTACCAATCACCAATAGATGATACCAATTGAAAATATACATACACAATAAACATATGAGTATACAAAAAGATCAAAAATGATACCAATTGACATATCAATAAGTTCAAGTGTATACATCATATTACAATACCTCCCAATCAAGGTTCAAGTTTTAAGTGATTTTCATTTTAAAGCATACAAGACCATGATCTCCCATCCATCCGCCCATAGATGGTAGGGGTTTTCAAAAATAGATTTGAAAATGTAGTTTTGTTTGAAAATCACTACCATAGTGAAGAATACCGTAACTAGTTAAATGGAAAATCTTTTAAACTAGTACGAAATCCTTCAAGCAAGGAATAAAAACAAATATATATCATGAAAATATGAAATTCACAAGATAGTCAACACTCATAATCAATTAAACATAAATATGACTCATGAAAA
This sequence comes from Agave tequilana, assembly GCA_038442645.1. Taxonomy (NCBI): domain Eukaryota; kingdom Viridiplantae; phylum Streptophyta; class Magnoliopsida; order Asparagales; family Asparagaceae; genus Agave; species Agave tequilana. The sequence goes on from JAVJIF010027775.1 coordinate 16,167, forward strand.
CAAACACATGAGTAAGCAATAAATGTGAGTGTACATATAAAGTGTGAATATCATAATCATGAAAATTTTTCATTAAGCTCAATTATTCCTTAATCATGAAAACACGAAAATCATCAAAACTTATTTAATCTTCATGGCATATGTATGTCTAATACAAACTAAAGTATACATACATATTCAAAACACAACGAGTCCACTATGAAGGCACGTGGCTCAAAAGGATAATCATGTATATCTAATAGTTTGGACAAGATAGACATATACATGAATTTAAACAATTAAACACAAAATCAAGAAAATCTAAATCTTCATCAAAACAAATTTCATTTCATGGTATATGTATGAATTGTCAACACAATAAGTATACATACATATTCCTAAACACAATTGAGTCCATATATATAGATTTGCATGAAAGGCAAATGACTCAAGGGGTATACATGTATATCTTAGAGTTTGGCAATACAAACATATACATGAAGTGAAAAACTCATAAAACAAATCTAAAATGGGAATACAAGTTTAAAATGTATGAATCATCAAAACTAGACTATACTAGCACATCTAATGGGTTCAAATAAGCATTCAAGCTCAAACATATATAGATTTATTTGTGGCCCACTATATGTACAAGTATAAATCCTAGTCTTAATGAAAACTAACATCTAAACAAGTAATCTTAACATGAAGCATCAAAACACAATATAAAAATCATCATGATAAAACTAAAACATGATTATTATGTAAATTCACATGTATTAGATTCATGATGTACATTATAGCTTAAACAAAAGTGAGAACACTAAGTATGGGTTCATGCAAGCATGTGTGTCTCAAATACTATATATGTATGTCAAGGATCTAATAATCATGGCATTTACATACTAATCCATAGACAATGAAAACATGCTATAAAACATCAATATGAAAGCATGTAAACAATAATAAGGAGTTAAGAAATGTTACCAAAACTGAGAAGGCAACTCTCCTTGTCTCCAAAACATGGTGGTCCTCTCCACCAAACTTTCCCTTGAAAGTGATGCATCCAATTGATTTCCTTTAAGTCCGGAACGCATCCACTCCAAGGTGTCATCACTCTCACATCATGTGAGAGCCCATACCTACATCAAAAACTTTAGGGGTGGTTTTTGGTACCCATATCTTATTGAGTCCATGGGGGTTAGTACCTTCTCTAACCCAAACAAAATTCTTTGCTAAATTAGGAGTATGTAATCTATCATAACAAAATTTAGCAAGATGGCCTTTTCGGTCACAATGTGTACATGTGTACACATGAGCATACATGTGTTGATGGTGTCCGTGTGGAGCATGTGTATGCCGTGGAGGGTGTGCATGCATAAAAGTTGGAACTTGTTTCTTACGAACTAAGGTTTCCAAGCGAGTGTGGTTCATGGCACATTGGCTCATAGTGGAGCCCAAACAATCTATTTTCTTCTTCAACATATTTATATCATTTTTAATTATAGAAGAAGTGGAGCATGCAAGGGGTGATCTAGGTGAAACTACCCTAGCATGGCAAACATGTTCATCAATCTTATTTTTCAAAACTTCATTTTTCTTTAAACAAACATTCAAATCATTTGAAATGGAAATAATTTTATTTTTCAAATCAACATTCTCTTTTAAAACAAAATCAATTTTTGAAGACAAGTTTTCATTTTTCTTTAAAAGAGCATGGCAATCATTTTTATTTTTCAAAAAGTTATTTTCTTTAAGTGCAAGATCAAGTTGAGATTTTAATGAATCCCTCTCATTAGCAATCTCCTCTTTCTCTTGCAAAACAACATCAAGTCTAGAATGTAAACTCTTATTTTCTTTTTCAATTTTTAGACTTTTCTTTTTCAAAATCTTATAATTTTCAATTAATTTTTCACATACAATAGATAGTTCTTCATTCAAAGCATGGGGATCAACAAAATCATTTGAAGAACTAGCACAATCATTATTATCTAAGTGGGGTTCCGAATGTACCTCAAGGGAGTCATTCTCTTGGACCATGAAGCATTGTGACTCGGACTCTCCACTAGATTCCTCTTCTTGGATTTGCACTTGAAGCTCGGAGGTGGTGGTGGTTGTTGTCAATATGTTCCACACTGCAAAGGCGGAATCAATGTTAAAAACACGTAAAAGATAATCTTTAGATAATGTGCTTCTAATGGCCTCTAGGGCTTGTGCATTGGCCCCTATATGATTGCGATCACTAAGGAAGGATTCCTTGGTAATAGCAAGATAAATTTTATGACCTAGGGTTTGTAAATAAACGGTCATCCTAATCTTCCAAACATGAATGTTGGAAGGGTCATACATAGGTAGGGTCATGAAGGCCATGGTAAACTATATGTGTGCAAACAAGCAAATGCAAACAAGATTAGCCTAAAATGAGGATCTTTTACTCTAGGTTGTTAGACCCAAATACAGAGCACTTGGCTCTGATACCAATTGAAAAAACACCTAGAGGGGGGGTGAATAGGTGTTAGTGCTAATCTAAAACTTAATGCAAAACTAAGTGCGCTAAATGCGGAAGCTAATGCAAATTTTGCAACACACTTAGTACAATCAACAAGTGTAGCCGAATTCCCCGTGAAGGGCTCGGACTAACTCCTCTTAATTCCCCTTGAATGGGTTGAGGTGCTTTGTGAAGCTCTTGTTGATTAGGTACAAGTGAGGCACACACAAACAACCAAGCATATAAGTAATATAGCAATATGAAACAATGCAAGGCAACACAAGCAATATATGATATGTATGATATGGCAATGAGAATAATGCTTTGCACAAAATGTAAAGAGAGAGTTTAGAGACAAGTGGATCAAACGCAAACACAATGATATGTTTCGAGGTTCGAGCACCCTTGCTCTACATCCCCGCCTACACCACCGTGTAGGATTTTCAATCCACTAACAGTCCACCAAGGACTCCCACCGAGGGAACCTTCACCGAGAAGGATTTTTACAACAATGGAGTACCGAACTCCTCTCTCAAAAAACCACCTCAAAACGAGGGGTAGGCCCGTAGCCAAATACAACAACAACCAACACCTCTACCGAAGAGGGTTACAACCAATCTCAATCACCTCACACTTGAGGGATACAAACCAATCACCCGATCACCTCTACCGAAGAGGGATACAACAAGAATAAGGGTGTTTACAACAAGTGGTTCCAAAAACCACAAACTCAATCTCTCTTTCTTTTCTCTTTTCTTTTCCACAAAAACAAGATCCTAAATAGATTAGGATAGGTGATAGCTCAAGTGTGGAAAACTAGGTGTTTTTGGAAACAAGCAACAAAGAAAATACTTGGGAAAACTCTTGTAAAAGATAGAGAATGAAAACCAATACAAATATCCCAAATTCCTATTTTCTTTGATTTTCCAAAAACCCAAAAACAATAAAGATGAAATCCTTTTAGCACAAAAACTATTTCGAAAACTTGTTTAATCACTAGAGAAACACTGAAATTTTTCTTCTTGAAAACCTTAGCCAAAAACCCAAAGAGATGGGGTTTATATAGGCCCAATACAAAACTAGCCGATAGAGCTGAGCTGGCAGCTCTGACAGGCAACGGTCGACCGGTCCGGTCGACCGCCAACGGTCAGAAATATGACCGTTGGGCAACAGCGGTCGACCGGCCCGGTCGACCGAAACAAACAGAGAGCAGAACTCTCTGCAGCGGTCGACCGCCCGGTCGACCCAAACAAACAGAGAGCAGAGCTCTCAGACCCGGTCGACCGTCACGGTCGACCGTCCCAGTGCCTCAAAACGTGCACAGAATTGTGCACGTCGGTCGACCGGCCCGGTCGACCGACCTCTGTCTAGTCGACTATGTCAGTTGACTTAGTCGACTAATAGAAGCCTGGAACAGAAACTGAGTCTGAAAAACATGTTAAAATATTTTCTAAAAATCTTTTAACACTTCTAAAAATCACCAAAAATAATTTTATCATTTTATATTGAAACATAAACAAGTGATAAAAATTTCAAGACATATATCAACATATCAATTCAATTTTTGTGTCTTGCCAATTTTATCAAAACCAACACTTGTATTTTATCAAAGAGATGTTAAGCTCAAAATCAAGTTTGATAAAAGTTAAGCATGCATGTATAGAGTGAAACAACTATACATATATCAATTAAACTTGTTTTGATAAACTATTCATGAAAACCAAATCCAAAACATGAAAACGTGTGTGTTGTGCACTTGAGCATATCAACTATACTAAACTTTACAAATGGATCTAAAACACACTATCTAAACTATGGATACCTAAGTCTTCTTGATGATCTTCATCTTCAAGTAGACTTACTCCAAAACTCCATCCATGGGCTAGGCAATGTGTGATCTTGAAGCTTTGGCCCTGGAATCATCATGAAAAATTTCTAAACACCTTGTTGAAGCTAATCACCAACTAATATCTTGGTTAATGATCTGAAACTTAAACAACACAAGATTATTAGTAAACATAACTACATGAGTTAATCATCATCAAAACAAGAGTGGAAGGTCTTTGGGCCAACACTTCACACTTGAAGGATTTCCACTATTGTCGATCCCACCGGATCTTCAATACAAGAACACACTTGTCCGATCACTTGTGATGCCGCAACACCACCCGGAGCACACTAGCTCGCTTGAGGCCGATGCCTCTACAACTTCGCTCAAGAAGAAAATGATCACACTTGATCACAAAATAGCTCACTTGCACAATCCTATAACCAATATGTAGATGTAGAAATTTGGGATTGTGTAGTGCAAAATCTAGAGAGAAGTAGAGGAATAGGCTTCAAATGGGTGTATGGAAATTTTGGCTTCGAAAATCTTTTCTAAAATGAAGACTTGAAATTCTTATGAAAATCTCTTGTAAAATTATTTTTGAATTGTTATCTTATCATGTTGAAGTGACCCACTATTTATAGGGGTTGAAAAACTGGGTAAAACAGCAAGAGAGATTCGTTGGGGTGAGATCCCAACAAAATCTGTTAGAAAAATATAACTGTTGGAATCTGTCAGACTTTCTGACAGCTGCCGGTCGACCGGGCCGGTCGACCGCCAACGGTCAAATTTCTGACCGTTGGGGGACAACGGTCGACCACCCCGGTCGACCCGAACAAACAGAGAGCATTGTAAGTGCCCCGATCGACCGGAGCGGTCGGCCGACGTACACACATGCACAGCGTGCACGTCGGTCGACCGGAACGGTCGACCGGCTCCTGTCAGTTCTGAAAAATCAGAACTGCAGAAACCAGAACTTGGGTTTTTGGTTTTGGTCTTGTGGTTTGGGGTTTTGGACTTTGTAAAAATAGGAGTATGACCATATGTCACTACCCTAACATGTTAAAACATTTTGATAAAGTTTCTCTTGATAAAAACTTGTTTTTCTAAAAGTTGGTTTTTCCAAAAACTTAAAGTTTCTAAAAACAAATTTCCAAACATGTTACCTATAAAACTAAGTAGGAAATCGAAATTATTTTTTGAAGCCATAAATCAAACTAAAGTGTGTGTGTGAGTGACAATCCCATAATTCTACTTCTAATATCTAGGTTTTGACAAAGATTCTAAAAGAAAAGCAAAATTACAAATCTTGGACTTTTTCATTGTCTTGATCTTGACTTGGTCTTTTCTTCATGTCTTGATCCCGAAGCTTCCTAATGTGCTTAGCTTGGGAATGCACATCTTTAAGCGGTGTCCAAACTTGTGAGTCTTGATATCAGAGCCGTCAAATCAACCTGTTTAACCTGAAATACTTTTAAACAAAATTGTTAAATACATAACTAAATATGGTTTGTTATCATCAAAATATCCAACAAGATATAGGGCTAAATGGCCTTTGGGCCAACAGTAATCATTTCTGAAATGGTTTCATTCTCCTTCATTTTGAAGAGTTCAAACTTGTGAACAAGAATATAAATTTAGATTCTTTAACTTTATTAGTACCTTCATGTGTTATCTATAAAATCTGCCATATTTGATTTGCAGATCTGGCCGTTGACACACGATTGAATTCTTCTTTGTTCAAGGCACAGAAAAGCACGTTCATTGCTTTGGCATCAAGATTTCCAGACTTCTTTTGTTCTTCACTCCACGCATTGTAATTGGTGATCGGCTTTGTGTATGGTGTTTCAACTATGTTGCATAGTTCATAGTTGAGTGATTGCAAGTAGATCTTCATTCTACACTTTCTGTAGTTGTAATTTGATCCATCTAATAATAATGAACGTTGTGTAGAATGTCCTTCCTTAAATTGTGATGTAGGAAATTCTATTGCCATCCTTGAACACTGTATGTAGGGTTCTGTTACCAAATGTAGGATCTATAAATAATGACAAAACAAACACTAAAATAAAGATGAATAGCGTTTAAATAAAATACTTATAAGAAAAATAAAATACACAGAGTAAATCTCAGAAAGATGCAAACGCAAACACGAGAGATTTTATCCTGGTTCAGTCCTCGTGACCTACGTCCAATCCCCAAGTAACCCGCTTGAGATTTTTCTTATCCTGATTTCTTATCCTGATTTTGATATACCCAAAATCAACTCCTTGTACACCACTTGATAGAACACCCTTTGTCAAATCTGTACAACTCTTCTCTACACCAAGAAGACAATCTCTTGTACAACTCTTCTCAACACCAATAAGACACTCTTGTACAACTCTTCTCTTTGAATGATTACAAAGTATCCTATAAGCCTTGAAACTTGTATGTGATCGTGAACAAGGTTCTTATAGGTGAACTCTCAGAATTCTTCACAATAGAATTTGAATTGTGTGAAGAAATGAAAGTAAAAACTAGTTTTCTGAAAAACAGAAATTTTGACAGAGTTTTTGGACAGAAAACAAAATCAGAACGTTGGATAAAATACCAGAAAATCAATAACTGAATAACAGTCAAAACTGTAGTTAGTCGACTAGGTATGGGAGTAGTCGAGTAGTATAAGAAATATTGCCTAGGTTAGTCGACTAGTCAAGAGATCAAGTCGACTATATGAAGACTGACACAGAATGATAAGTCTCTGGAAACTAAACTTATTCGACTAGCAAAGAGGGTAAGTCGACTAATATTGATTACAGTCAACAAACAGAGAACTGATATTTTTCTGTGAAGAGACATAGTCGACTATATAATATAGCAAGTTGATTAGAGGATATGTTAGTCGACTAGACAAGGAGATAAGTCGACTATCTAACTATTTTGTGTGTGTGATCAAGGCTTTCCAAAATCTATTAAAAATGCACAAAAATAGTAAATATCCTTGAATAATCTTGAGCAATTAGAACTCAACACTAACTTTTGAGATAGAGCTCCAATGCATCTGCATCACAAATGTTATCATCAAAATCTAAGTTTCAATAAGGTCTTCATGAAGAATCTCAAACTCTTCTTTGATTTGGTTGACAATCAATTTAAAATCACCATAGGCTTTTAGGTACTGTACTCCTATTTGTTGAGTGAGCTAGAGACCAATGAGCAAAGCACTATATTTAGCAACATTATTGTTGCAAGATTCCATTAATGAGATTGCACGAGAAAGAACGTGATTCTCTGGCGAGACAAATATCACCCCCACTCTGACAATGATCTTGATTATAGGGCATGTTCTTGATGTACCATCAAAGAACATCTACCATACATCATCTTCTTAGATCATGTTGGTTTTGATAACCTCGTTTGGGATATCTACGTGTAGTTTTGAAGTTTTGGGATTGGATGGGCTGCAAAAAAATCTACGAGAGCTTGACCTTTGACTGCCTTTTTGGGTACAAAAGTCATGTTGTATTGAGATAACAGAATAGCCATTTAGCCAGTCTAGAGTTCAAGAACCCTGATTTCGTCGGGATTGACTTTTGAAATGACTTGTATGGTTTGGCCAACCAAGTAATGTCATGTCTTCTGAACAGAGAAGAGAAGAGCTAGACATTCTTTCTCGACAGGGTTGTATCGTGATTACGCTCTGATTAGAGTTCTGCTCAGGTAGTTCAAGCCTTCCCTGGGGAATTTCTTTCTCACCTGATTTCGAAAATCCTCTGAAGATGGGAGACTTAGAGTGTTGGAACTCTAGATAAAAGAGAGTTAAATCTCTAAAGGTTTGAAAGTTTGGAAGCAAGAGGATTTTCTTTACTAAAGGTCTCTTAGATCTGAAATTTTCTAGCCTTTGCTTCATCTTGCGAGGGGCTATTTATAGCTAAACGGGGGTGTAACTGCCCCTTTGAATTCAGCAAGGCTGAATCAACCTATTAGCTTCATGCCAAACTTGACATAGCCTCGCGGTGAAGCTGAGAAGGAGCTTCCAGCGAAGCTAGGGTGTTGGAACCCACTTACATGTCTCCACTTATTGTGGGACCAAGTGGGCGGGTATAACCGCCTACAAAAGCAACTAACTCGACTATTAGAAGTGAAGTTACAACTGTTAATCCCCACATACGGGATCTGAAAATGGTCAGATGACCGAGTAGAGTTCGCAGCAGAACTCTATCGTAGCTTCGCGCGAAGTTGACCTCCTGCGCGGCAGTAGTTTCGCGCGAAGTTAATTTGACAGCCCCGCGTGGAGCTAGCTCCTATGCTGTGTTAGGTCAAACTTCGTGCGAAGTTGATTTGTCCCCAGATGTGGACTTTGATAATGGTCATTAAATGACCTGAAAGAGCTCTAAGTAGAGCTACATATAGCTTCATGCGAAACTAGTTCGAATAAGCTTGAAGCTAGCAAAGCTTGCTTTGAGCAAGGCTAAACTTAGCCCTTCTCGATTGTTTTTGCAGCATGTCTTTTGGCTTATCTTTGTAGGTAAGTTTAAACACTGTCTACCTTGGTTGTTGAACTTCTTTTTTTGAAGGCTGCCCCTTTTTTTTAAGCGTCAACAAAACCCCCTTCAAAGTTTTCACAGATCCGTAATGGATTGGTATGGATTTTGAAATATTTTGAACTTGAAACTCATGGCATGCATCAGGAAAGCACAATGAGCTTATAGTAGAGCTAATAAGGAGCTTGGCATAAGGCTAACCTGATTGGGATAATCTCTTATGCGAGATAAACTTCAAATGAAGTCTCTCTAGCTTGCCGGCGCGAAGCTAGCTGGCTGACGCGAAGTTAGCTTACATCGCTGTTGCGAAGCTATGACTAGCCCTCTTTTCTGAGGCTACCTTTGCGAACAACGCTAAGGGCTAGCTTCGCATTCTAGGGCTATTTTACCCTCCGAGCCGTAGATTCAAACTTCGAAACGAGAGGTCGCACTACTTTTTAGGAGGTGACGCTAGACACTTCCATGTCTATAAATAGCCAAGGCAGTTATGTTCAAAGAAGTCATACTCTCTAAAAATTTTTAGAGTTTAGAACTCTCAAAAATTCTTCAAGACTTTCGTCTTCTCTTAGTTGATTTCTCAACTTGATGGCATCGAAGAGCGCGGGCAAGGAGGTCGCCACGTCCCCATCAGCGACAGGTCCAACTCTTGCGACTGCCCCTCCGGCTTAGGCACGGCCCATAGCAGGTCAGTGATGACCATTAGAAGAGCTCCCTCCTCTCATTAGCCATTGTTGGCTCCGATGACCTTTTAGTATCTTTCAAAAGTTTACTAGGGGATTATCATCTCCCTCGGAATTCGATCAAATTTGCTAGGGGATGGAATACCCCTTATCCTCATGCTTCGGCATAAAAAACTTGAGAACTTCTTAAGGAAGCTTCTTCACAAAACTAGTCTGAAAAAACTATTTAGCTTCAAAATGAAGCTAGGTCATAGCCTATTTAGGCGAGGCTAGCTCACCTCTAGGGGTGAAGCTATGCCTTGGCCTCTTGAGGGTCGGGCTTGCTTCGCTCATAAGAGCGAGATTATGCCTTGGTCTTCAAGGGACAGATCTGCTTCGACTATAAAGGCGAAGCTACCTTGGCATGTTAAAAGCCAAGCTAGCTTTTCCCATGGGAGGGAAGCTCTGCCTTGGTCTTTTAAGACCAGGTTTGCTTTGCCCTTTGAGGCGAAGCTACTTTGGCCTATTGTAGGCGAAGTTAGCTTTGCCCCTAGGCACGAAGCTATGCCTTGCTCTCTCAGGGGCCTGGCTTGTTTCTGTTTCTTTGAGCAAAGTTACATTTCCATGTCTTTTTTCTAATACACTTCGGCCTTTGTTTTGTCTTGCAGTGCATTATACTCCTGGCCCATTGAATAGTTTCTTCAGGTCAGCCAATGGATTGGATGGCAACGTCAGTCTGCAGTTTCAAGTGTAGGTTTTCTTATTCAGTGAAAAGAGTACTCCTGATCGTGACGTCTTAATTCAAACTGGAGACCAACGTACGATGAGGAGTATATTGACGATCGCTCCTCCAGAAGATCGTGATCGAAAGATCTATCGAAGGCCTGACTTTATGTTCGGGGACACGACGCCTGATACAGATCAACAACTCCTAGTCGAGGAAGGACAATGGATCTTCACTTTGAATGGGAAGAAGTATTACTTTCCGTCAAGCAAGTGTCACTTCCCGCTATCTTTCTTCAAGTGTGTGACTAGGCCCAGGAAGATGAACTTGAAGGTGACTTGGACTACTGACTCGGTCCACGTGGGAGTCTTGATAGCTTCTTCTCACGGTTACACTAGGGTAGGTCACCCTCGGTGTATACTAGGCCTGCACCCTGTGAACGTTCTACAAGACATTCCTGTTGGCCCAAAGGTCCATCATCCTAGTTTTGATGGTGATTAAATCATATAGTTATAGTACTAATGATCTTGTATTTAATAAGTTTTAGATATTTAATCAAGATCTTAGTCGGTGTCTAGCTTCAACGAAAGATTCGAAGTCAAGTTTTGAAGCTAGCATGTGTTGATTCAAGAGCTCTCATTTCAAGATCGCATCAAGTACTGAAAGAGGAGTCTAGCTCATGGATCAAGATTTAGACCAAGTCAAGATAGAGAAGAAGATTTTCAAGAGAAGATTTTCAAGACTTGAGTCTAGTTTAATAAGTGTTAAGATTTTATATTGTAGATAAAATGTAAAGGACAGATTAGTTGTGGATTGCTCAAGCTCATATATACACACAAAATTTATATGTGTTTTCATAAGAATAGTTTTAATTTTAGAAAATACTATTTTGATTTTAAGCTTCAAAGTAGATATCTTTATGTTTCATGGATAGAGTTCATCAAAATAAGTTTACATGTTTTATATATATATTAGATTTCATCTATATACATTGTTGGTTCAAATATTTAGAAAAACTTAGTTTGATGTTTCTAGTTCATGGTGTTAAGATTTGTTTTTATCAAAACTTTGTTTAAAACTTAATTGTCAAAAACATATATATTTCATCTTATATGGGTATTGGATCATATTCATACACATTATGCTTCAAATGAGTTTTAATATCTTGTTTTTATATTTAAACAAGTTTTGGAAACATCCGTTTTTATTTTAAAAGTTTGGTTTATAAAAAATACGGTTTCCAGTTTAAGGCTGAATTTTTATATCACAAAAATAGTTCAACTTATTTGTAATATGTGTTGATTTCTGATCACATATTGAACTTCAAAGTATTTCAATGAACTAATTTTTGTTGATTTTATATGATTTTATGGGATTTTATAGGATGTTAAAAGACTGAGTTTGAATCCCTAATTATCCCTGACCTGGCCTTTTGGCGGTCGACCAAACGGTGGATCGAGCTAGAAGTCGGTCGACCTAGCAGTCAACCGATGTGCACAGAACGTGCACACAGCCTTGGCTTTAGGGCCGGTCGACCAGGAGGTCGATCGATCCAGAGAGTTCACTCTCTGGATCTGGCCCAGTCGACCGGCCAGAAAGCTATGCTCTCTGGTTCTTACCTCAGTCGACCGACAGGTCAAGACCTGGGTGCGATCGATCGGGCGATCGACTGGCAACCCCAACGGTCATAAATATGACCTTTGGCCGGTCGACCGGCCGCAGGTCATCTGGCCTGGGGATTTGCCCCAACGACTAGTTTTATAGCTCTATAAAAGGGGGCTGTTTTGGCTAGTTTTACACAAGATTTTGGAGAAGTTTTAGAGCCAGTTTTTCTCATCTCTCTTAGGGTTTTTTCTCCACATATTTTTGGCCTAAAACTTTCATATCAAAAGGAGAGTTTTTAAGAATGTTTTTAAAAGAGATTTCTTGAGTTTTTTACAACCACTCTATCTTATTTTTCTCACACAAACTTGAGCTTTCCATTGCTATACAATCCTCTTGGGATTCTTGTTGTGAGAGTTATTTTTGTGATCAAGAGAAGTGATCACAAGTTTTCATTCTTATATTGTGAGGAGTTGTAGAGGTTGTGGCCTCAGTTAAGAGAGTTTTATGGTGATCAAGTGAAGTGATCACCAAGTATTCCAACTTTTGGTTGGAGAAGTAGTAAGAGGTGCGGCCCTCGGCAAGCTAGTGTGCTTGCGTATGTTGTTCTTGCGAAAACAAAAGAGGGACTTGTGAGTCCAAGAGTTCTAGTAAGAATTCGTTGTAGGTGTTGCAACACGGGTGATCTTGCGGAATCATTATAGTGAAATTCTTCATAGTGTTGAAGGCAGGGACGAAGAGCAAGTGTGCTCAAACCTCGAAACAATCCTCCCATGTTTGCGATTGCTCATCTCTCTCTCTCACTTGTGTTTTTATATCTTGCATGCTTATATTGTTCATATCTTTATATGCTTGATATACTTGTGCTTAATTGTTAGGATTTTTTGCTCACACTTCTATTCAACCAAGAGAGCCATATGGTACCTCAACTCTTAGTCTATAGGAATCTTGAGAAGAAGTCCAAAGCCCTTCACTAGGAATTCGTCTTCACTCTTTGAGTATACAAAGTATGCTTATTTAGTTCGCATAATTAGTTTTTAATTCCGCATTAGTTTTGCATTTGATTAGCTTGTCACCTATTCACCGCCCTCTAGGTGACCTACAATTGATATCGGAGCTTAGTGCTCTTGATTTGGGTCTAACAACCTTGAGTAAAAGATCCTATTTTTGGCTAATCTTAATATTTGTACACAAACTCATGGATTGCATGACACCTCCCATGTTTGACATTCTTGACTTTCAAACTTGAAAAGTTAAGATGTTTATGTATCTTAAGGCCTTAGGAATTTATGTCTATTTTTCTACTACTAAGGATTCATATTTTATTAATGGCAAACATCTTGAGACTAACATAAAAGTCGTCCCTGCTTTAAAGTTAACCCTAAATGATGAATATTTATCTAGGGTTTCTAACTTTGATTCGGCTTTTGTAGTATGAAACACACTTGTCTCCCTTGGTGAATAAAAGCAATACTATATGAGGAGTGACATGGATGATGGAAGTGTACCTCCAACATATGCTACATGGTCCAAGGAGATGACCCCCTTGAGGTAAATTTCGAATTATATGATGAGCTTGCATCTTTTTGTCAAAAACTTCTTGAAAGATATGATTTATTAAAAGTTGAAAATGATAAGTTAAAGAAGGAAAACAATTCTTTATTAAAAGAAAATGATTCTTTTAAAAATAAATTTGAATGTGTTTCAAAAGAAAATAAATTTTTGAAAAAGGAGAATATTTTTTTGTCTTCAAAATTAAGCGACATTTGTGAAGGAACAATTCATTGAAAAATAAACTTATTTTGGTGGAAAAAGAAAAGAAAATTATTTTAAATGAAAATAACTCTTTGGAAAAGAAAATTGTTTTAAAAGAAAAAGAAAATATTTCTATAAAGAAAAGGAATGGTGTTTCTCATGCTACTATTTCATCACCTCTTATTGATAAAAATGAGATTCATGTTTTGAAAAATAGAATTGATTGTTTGGGCTCCACTTTGAGCCAATGTGCATTTAAACATAATAAATTAGAATCTATATTTCATAAGAAATAAATTCCACACATGCATGCATATCCTACACGGCATACACCTCATGTACACCATGATCACACCCATTCTCATATGTATGCTAGAGTGTACACATGTACACATTGCGGTCGCAAAGACCATTTAGCAAAATTTTATTTTGATAGAATAAATCATATAAAATGTTGCAAATTAAAAGTTTGGTTCATGAAAAATACGGTTTCTGGTTTAAGGCTGAATTTCTATATCACAAAAATAGTTCAACTTCTCTGTAATATGTGTTGATTTCTAATCACACGTATTTGGACTTCAAAGTATTTCAATGAACTGATTTTTGTAGATTTTATATGATTTTATGAGATTTTATAGGATGTTAAAAGATCAAGTTTGAATCCCTAATTATCCCCGACCTGGCCTTCTGGCGGTCAACCAACCGGTCGACCGAGCCAGAAGTCGGTCGACTGAGTGGTCGACCGATGTGCACAGAACGTGCACACAGCCTTGGCTAGAGGGCCAGCCGACCAGGGGGTCGACTGATCCAGAGAGTTCACTCTCTGGATCTGGCCCTGGTCGATCGGGCGGTCGACTGGCCAGAGAGCTTTGCTCTCTGGTTCTTGCCTCGGTCGATCGACTGGTCATGACCTGGGTGCGGTCGACCAGGTGATCGACTGGCAACCCCAACGGTCATAAATATGACCGTTGGCTGGTCGACGGACAGGTCATCTAGCCTGGGGATTTGCCCTAACGACTAGTTTTTGTAACTCTATAAAAGGAGGCTGTTTTGGCAAGTTTCACACGAGATTTTGGAGAAGTTTTCTAGCCAGCTTTTTCCATCTCTCTTAGGGTTTTTTCTCCACATGTTTTTGGGCTAAAACTTTCATATCAAAAGGAGAGTTTTTAAGAGTGTTTTCAAAAGAGATTTCTTAAGTTTTCTACCATAACTCTATCTTGTTTTTCTCACACAAACTTGAGCTTTTCATTGCTATATCAATCCTCTTAGGATCCTTGCTGTGAGAGTTATTTTTGTGATTTAGAGAAGTGATCACATGTTTTCATTCTTGTATTGTGAGCAGTTGAAGAGGTTGTGGCCTCAGCGAAGAGAGTTTTGTGGTGATCAAGTGAAGTGATCACTAAGTGTTCTAACTTGTGATTGAAGGAGTAATAAGAGGTGCGGCCTCGACAAGCTAGGGTGTTTGCGTGTGTTGTTCTTACGGGAACAAAAGAGGGACTTGTGAGTCTAAGAGTTCTAATGTGAACTCGTTGTAGGTGTTGCAGCACCGGGTGATCTTGTGGGATCGTTATAGTAGAAATCCTTCATAGTGTTGAAAGCGAAGACGTAGAGCAAGTGTACTCGAACCTTGAAATAATTCTCTCGTGTTTGTGATTGCTCATCTCTCTCTAACTTGTGTTTTTATATCTTGCATGCTTATATTGTTCATATTTTATATGCTTGATATACTTGTGCCTAATTGGTATATACTTGGGATTGTTTGCTCACACTTCTATTCAACCAAGAGAGCCATAGTGGCACCTCAACTCTTAGTCTAGAGGAATCTTGAGGAGAAGTCCAGAACCCTTCACCGAGAATTCGGCTTCACTCTCTGGGTATACAAAGTGTGTTTATTTGGTTTGCATAATTTTTTTTAATTCCGTATTAGTTTTGCATTTGATTAGCTTGTCACCTATTCACCCCCCTTAGGTGACCTATAATTCCGGTAGGGGAGAACCCGGCCATGGCCCAAACTCTTGGTAATTAGTTTTTAAATGTCTGCAGCAAATATCTGGCGAAGGACTTCAGAGCCCGTGGTTGGATTCACCCTCCGAAGGCCTGGTTGAAGAACCTGACCTAGTACATCCTAGCTTACTTCGGGGAAGATCTGGAAAGACTTGGACTTCGCGAAGCTGTTAGGGCAACATTCTACTGCATTCGGATGAGCATCGCCAACTTCTATGCCATCTCCGAACTGTACTGCTCATCTACAGGGACTTTCTTCACTCCTTTGGGTGAACTGGGCATGGCTCTGTGTGAGATGTGAGAGGTCTCTGTCTTGCCAATGGGCTCTCTTCCTTATGAGGAGTACTTCCCTTGCGAAGCGGAGTTGGAGCTGCTAGAGAAATAGGAGGCCGCTTTGTTCGAGACTTACAGAGAACTAATGTGTCACTTCTATATCTGTTTGGATGTGTACGGTGGCTTCAAGGGCAACTTGAATAGTCTAAAGAGTTGGGCAGATTACCTTTTTTCTACTCTAGAAAAAGCTCCCGAAGAAGCTTGATTTGGGGTGGTGGAGGAGGACATCCTTTAGATGATGAAAAAGCATGACCACGGAGACATCTTTCTGGAAAAATATGATAGTATCTATGAAAAGAGAGATACCTTCAAAAGTTTTCATCACCAAGCCCACCAACCACTTTTGGCTGGCTTTCTATTGGTCTGGCTGAAAAAGTGTGTGGTACCGTCTCCTCCCTACAATGCAATTCTTGCAACAGCGCTGCTTCTGGCCATTCGATTGGTACACGGTCGCTCTCTCGTGCTGCTCCCAGCCATGGTGTGCTGCATACATCATGGTCTTCGTGTGCTAATGGAGGCCTTTTGTAGGCCACCGGCAACGAAGTGGGGCAAAGGAACAGTTCTACCTCATGATGGGCCAAACCCTATGGTTGAGTGCCATACACATACCTAATGGCATGTGATCGTACACATATTTTGTATTCTTTTCATTACACTCCTACATTTATCGTGTAATAAATCTGCTAATTTCTTTGTCTTAAATGTCTATTTTGTAGAAGATAATAATGAAGAGAAATAGGATTAAACCAAATAAATACCAATTAAAATCAGATTTAACTGGATCTATTTGGTTAGCTGAGGATGATCCCAAATCTAGTTAGAACAAATCAAGGATTGGGGCAAATGTTCAGCTGAAGATCAGAGCAAATCAGAAAGATAACACCAAATGAAAACCGGTAAAATTCAGATTTCTATAAATCCATTTTGGTTAACTAAAGATTAACCGAGGATAATATCAAATATAGAGGGATAAATGGATAGAGAGAGATCAACGGATGAGATGAAGCAAGCTTGACTCGGATTCTGTCTGAATATATTTTAGTATTTGAATCATAACTTTCTTTACCGAATCTCAAATCTGATGATTCAAGATGATCCAGAAAGAAGATTTAAAGGGCTACAACTCTTATGTTGATCACTATTTTGAATTCTATCATCTGATAAGCAATATTCAGTAATTAACACGCCAATAAGCTGCAGATCAGAATTCTGGCTAAATCAAGTTTGGAGATAAGGGGAAGACTGAAATTCAAAAATAGGCAACTCTTCCTATCTTCCTAAGCTCTCTCTTATCAATATTTTCCTATAAATACCTGTATTCATTGAGAGAGAGATAAAACTAGAGGGCTGAAAAGCCAGAAAAAGAGAGTTTTAAGCGTTGTAATGCAAGATTGGAGAGGTTAAGGGCTTTGTATTTGATGCTTATTGAATAAAATTTAAAATTCTTCTTCATGATCTTGCGGCGTTCAGTCTAAGTCTTTCTTTAATTTTATCTTTATTTTTTTAATGCTATTCTTTTCTAGCATATTTGATTCCATGAAGTCATCTCTTTTCTTTTATTAGCTTCTTTTGTTTTCAGCATCGCTTGGAGGAGGGAGACAACAAGGCGGCGACAAGAAACAAGTTCACTGTTTCATCTTCCTCTTCCCTTCGTACCAATCTCTTAATTTCTTTTTTTTATTTTGGTTATTCAAATCTTCGCAAAAAGGTTAGTATTTCTTTCTTCTTTTACTTTCTTCATATTTTTATTTTTCTTTTACTTTATTCGTATTTTTATTTTGCTTTTGCTTTCTTCTACAAGATCTTTATTTATTTATTTATTTTTTTTTAAAAAACAAAATTTCAACCTTCATCCAAGGGATTTCTCAACTAGAATAAGATAAAAGTGAGATTTTTAATAACTAAAATTTTAAGAACAAGTATCTGTGGATTCGATCCTATACTTGCCACTACACACTTTGTTAAAAGATTCTTACAAGTTTAGGTTTCATAACTTGTACGTGATTCAACAACGATGGAGTTTTTCATGAATTTCGAGACGCGAACAGTTTTTGGCACCATTGCCGGGGACTTGTGAAAATTTTTGGTTTTGAAAATCAACATCTAATCTTTTTCTAGTTTAATATTTAAAAAAATTAAAAAAAATTAAAAACAGTTCAGAAATAAAAAAATTCAAAAAGTTAAATCTTAAAAAAAAATTCAAAAAAATTTTTTTTTATTATTTTTCTTTCCATCTCTAAGATTTAATTTCAAATTTTCTTTTGCAGGGATATTGCATGAATAAAGGAAGACTTGCACAACAAGAAGCTTGCTTGCTTATGACATATTTGAGTTGGGCGAAGGTATGGTTGTCGTTGTAACTTCGCGGCTAGCAACCTTGTTGGAGCAGGCAGGCATCTTGCCTTTTCTTCGCGAGAGAGACGCGGTTCTGGCGTAGCTACGCCTGAAGCTTTGCCCAGAGCCTTCTGTTTTGGCCTCCACATCTGCTTTGGCAGAGGATACTTAGGTTCGCAAGGAACCTGACAAGCCACACGCGAGGCTGAAGGGTGTTGGCATAATTCTGCCTCTGGTTTCTGTTCTGAAACCTTGGTCATGGAGACCTTTCTATGCTTCCGTGCATGAAGCATTAGACCACCCCCAGAGAGGACTTCTTCAAATTTTTCTTGGTCGAAGTGAACGACCAGGTTCTCGAAAGTGAAGGACTTGGACTGCGGGCGTGCTTCTTTGTTGCGTCAGAGGATCGCAGTAGGCTCGCAGAGAGCCTTATCTGTCTCCGCAGAGACTTGCATTGAAGATTTAGCCAGAGAGGCTCTGGCTGCACCGGCTTTCCCAAATTCAGAGATAGACCCGAGGGTCTGTTCATCCCATTGCACACTTGATTCTCAGCAGTGGAGAATTCAGTCCCCAGCGGAGTCGCCATCTTGTTTTCCATTGATTTGCAAAGGGGAAAACTTACAATAAAAAGAGTCGAGGAGCTAAATTATAAGTATTCTAAAAAGATTACAAGTAGATCTCCTCTGAGATTCTGGAGAAGTGTGCCGATAGGAGTCTGGTCAGTGCGCGACCACTTTGTCCCTTTGACGATGCGAGCGATGAGATTCCCTTCTCGCCTGATTCGGGGAATCAGAGAACAGAAGGTTGGTAGATCCCTCTTGTTACTTCTCAAAACCGTCTTTACTTAGGAATTCCTTCTCGCCTGGTTCTGGAGTTCCTTGAGAAGAAAGGGGTATTAGGGTATCAGCACCCTGATTAGAGAAGCAGCTCTCTAAAAGTCTCTGAATTCAAGAGAATAGATCTCTGTTTGTACGCACGGTGCGTCCTCTCGAGAAGTCGTGAAGAAGTCCTTGCGTGTGTGGAGCTCTCTTCTTCTGGAGTCCTTTCGCCTTCTCTTCTCTCCTTGTGCCCCTAGTGGGCTATTTATAGGGAGAGCAAGGGTATAATCGTCCCTTGAAAATATAGAAACAGATTGAATCAAATCTGTTTAAATCTGAAAAGTAGCCTTGCTGTGAGGCTAGGATCGGCTTCTGCGAAGCTAGAAGTGGCAGGTCGGTTGATCCTCTTGATCTGTTTTGATCCTTTCCATATCATTAGAAGATCTCCCTTGATCCTCTTACTCGTTTAGAAGAGTCAAGGGATTACGACAATCAACTGCCAAATTTGATCTCAGATTTGATCCTGATTGGATTTGATCTTGATCCGATTAGATTTGATCTCATCTGGAGATTTAAATGATCAATAGGTTGACCATAGCAGACCTGCAGCGGTGCTGCCCGCATTGAGCTCATAGCGGAGCTGGATGGCGCATGTGACGAAGTCAGAGGATAGCCCTTCAGCGGAGCTAGATATCGTCTGTGGTGAAGTTAGAAGACAGCTCTTCAGCGGAGCTAGATGTCGTCTGTGGCGAAGTTACCAATATCCTTCTGCGCGGTTACGTGTGGCTTCAAGCGAAGTTAACTCTCTGCGGAGTTAGCTGAGCCCTTCCGGCGGAGTTAGCTGAGCCCTTCCGGCGAAGCTATGAGTTAGCTTCCTGACGGAGCTGTGAATGGCTTCAAGGCGAAGTTAGGTGATCTGAGCCTCTCAAACGAGGCTATCCCTTTGGGCTCATGCGATGCTAAGTGCTAGCATCTTAGACCTGCTGAGGTCTGTTTAGAGGCAATCCGGGCTTACTGTCTGCTTCACTGGATCAGTAGAGTCCAAGTTGCTTCCTCGTCCCTCGGAGATGGGTGGAAACTGGTCGTCGGCTTATCTGTTACTTGTCTTTTGTAAATGTCAACAAGTACAGAACTGGTCGTCAACTTGTCTGTCACTTGTCGTTTGTAAATGTCAACAAGTTTAGACATTGTTCAGACCAATCAGCATATCTTTCACTTGTCTTTTGTAAATATCAACAAGTTCAGACATTGTTTGGACCAATAAGAATCTTGTCTTTTTTAAGTGTCAGCAATGAGTTAATCATCATCAAAACTAGAGTGGAAGGCCTCTGGGCCAACACCTTTGATATGTCGCCCCTGCATTCTCTAGTCTGAAGGGCATGACGGTGTAGCAGTATACCCCCAGTGGTGTCCTGAAAGAGGTATGTTTTTCATCATCAGGGTACATTTTGATTTGATTATACCCTGAAAATCCATCCATGAAGGACATTCGCTCGAATCCACACGTATTGTCAATCATGACATCTGTAATTGGCAGTGGGAATTCGTCATTGGGACAGGCCTCGTTTAGATCACGAAAATCAATACAGATCCGGATCTTTCCGTTCTTTTTAGCAACGGGGACGATGTTGGCTACCCAATCAGGATGTTGTTCTTCCCTAATGAAGCCAGAGTCTATAAGTTTTTTGACTTCTGATTGAATTGCCTCCATTACTTCTGGACGGAATCGTCGCTGCTGTTATTTGACAGGCTTTACGTCCGCATTAATGTTGAGGCGATGCATAACCACTCGAGGATCAAGTCCAGGCACGTCCTCGTAATTTCAGGCGAAAACATCTATATATTCTTATAGGCTGTCTAAAAATTACTAAAAGATAAGTCATCAAAAAAGCAGAGTCCAAACTCCAGACGCAGGGCTAATCATAGCCATCACCGCAGCATCAAGACGCGAGGGTCGAAACCCGCGTCTCAGCATCACTGCAGCACCAAGGCGCTACAGTATCAAGACGCGAGATTCGAAACCCGCGTTCACTGCAGCATCAAGACGCGAGGGTCGAAACCCGCATCTCAGCACCATTGCGGCATCAAGGCGCGAGGGTCGAAACCCGCGTCTCAGCACCACTGCGGCATTAAGGCGCGAGGGTCGAAACCCGCGTCTCAGCACCACTGCAGTATTAAGATGCGAGAGTTGAAACCTGCGTCTCTGCGTCACTGCAGCACCAAAGCGCGAGGGTCGAACCCGCGTCTCAGTTATAACTGCCCTCGTTATTGGGTCAATCACTGCCCACATAATGAGGAAGTTAACCCCTTTTATGGAGCGTTTTTAGGGGGGCACGTTCACCCCTGAAACCTCTATAAATAACCCCGTTTGCTATGGAGAAGGGGTCAGTTGATCAGATAATTCCTGGAGAAGAACTTGGCTTGTGAGCTGTAGAAGCCCCGAGACTTCCACCGAAAAGAAAGAGAGTTCAACTCTTCAAGCAACTTGCTGCGTACAAGTTAATCTTTTCCTATAATCTCTTTGAGATTCCTGGTCGACAGGAGGTGTGTTACTCCATCTGCCATCCAAAGAGAAGATTCCCAAGAGGTCCTGACGTTCACCTGGTCAATGGAAAACAAGATTCATGTTCCACCGACACATCAAGAACCCAGCATTAAACAAAGGGGAGATTCAAGTCTAAACATCTTCCCTCTCTTGTAGTCGGAGTGTCAACCCGCTATAATCTTTCATTTGATTCAAGGAAATTTTACAAGGAACCTTCTCCCACCGTACAAGAGATGGCGACTCCGCTGAGGAATACTTTACTCTACTGACGAGCAAGTGGTGGCGCAAGGTGACGTCATCTACATGGGCAAAACGGTCGAATCACTTATCGTGGAATTTGACCAGGCAAAGTATGAAGAGTTCCTCTCTTCCGGCTCCAAGAGCCCTAAGGCCCGGGCCTACCGCAGAGTCTCTTCGGGGATTTGCTCTCAAGTCCGCTCTGAGATCCTCTCAGACGTGACTGATGAGAAGGATGTCGTGGCTAATTGCATCATGCGTAACGCCCGCGTCAACGTCTCTCCGGAGACCCGCGTGGTTAACGTTCCTGATGTCCAGCCAGTCCATCCCTTCCTCAGCGCCAGGTTGCAGGGGGTTCCCTTCAACCCCACGATGTAACCGGAACGCTGAACGGCAATAGAGGTGGCGTGCGTGTCGACTACAAGTTAGAACAACTGTTTGTCCAACAGAGATAGGACGCGAAGTTCAGACCGGCGTCTCTTCTGTACCATATCAGACACGTGAAGTTCGCGTTTGGCAACCTAAACGTGAGATTCACCAAGTTTGCGTTTCTGAAGCACCGCTTCCCGAACGCCAACGCGAAGTTCGTGCCCTTTGTCAAAGACACGAGACACGCGCCCCTATTTGCGGGGCCCAGCAGCCCTGCGTTTCTCAAGCATCTCCGTCCAGATGCGATAATCAGCAACACGAGAGCCGCGTCTCTTCTTAGCAGAGACGCCAGACTCGCATTCCGGAGCCACGACGCAAGAGCTGCGTTCATGAGCCCCGCGTCTCTGAACCCTGCGTCCCCGCTGTGCGAAGCAAGGATACCTCTCGCCAGCTGAAAAGTCCTCGACAATGCGAGGCTAATCTCTTCGATCCCCCTCCCGCGGATCTAAGGGATTATTTGATAAGAAAGAGAAGTGCTAATCAGATCACTCCATCATGTTGCTGCGAACGGCTTATCACAATGCTCTCTGAGTGCCGTTGCAGTTCACGTGCAAGCCAGCAGTCTCAAGTTAGACAGCTGACTCTGATTCTCCGATCAGCTAAAAGAAATCACTCTCACAGGAGGAGGATTTTCTCTGACGCTGAATACCCTGAACTCACTGCAAACATGACAAGCAGGAGTAGGGGAAAGCAACCTGTAGTCAGCTCTGACGAGTCTGACACAGAACCGGAAGGAGTGTACCGACATACTCGCACTCGAACTGGGGTAATTCCCCTGATTAATTACAGTGCCCTGGCTCGGGGCATTGAAGTAAATGACTCGCATTCCGCTATTGCAGAGTCACAGGCTTCAAACTCTTCCATAGAGAAGGAGGCCTTTATATACATGATAAATACTCCTGAGGAGACAGCCAGGCGCTTGGAGCAGCAAGCCCAGGTCCAGAAGGAACAATTCAAGATGATTCGTGCTCAACAAGAATCTATCGATTCCCTCAAGCAGATACTGGCACAATTGCTTGAAGACAAGAGGAAGTCAACCGACAAAGCCTCCTCTAAAAAGTCTAAAGGCAAACGAAAAGAGAGAGAAAGCTCATCTTCTGTACATATTGAGGAGAAAGAGCAACCTACTTCTGGCTCGTCTAAATCCTCGTCTCAGGAAAAAGACGACCGAGACCAGGGAAGGGTTCATTCTAAAAGAATGAATCAATTAGAGCAACGTCTTGAGGCCCTTACTAACCTTCAAGAAGCAGGAGTGGTCCGACCATATCCGGCCGAGTGGGATCTTATTCCATACCCTCCCAAGTTCAAAGCTCCGACCCTCCAAGCATTTGACGGTAAAGGGTCACCGAACCAACATATCTACTCTTTAAGTCTCAGACAGGGAACGTGGTAGATAACGATGCCATCATGGCACGTTTGTTCATCGGCACCCTAAAAGGGCTCTCCTTTGAATGGTTCATGAAGCTCCCAGAAGGCTCCGTTAAAAATTGGGGCGATTTGGAGAAGCTCTTCCTGACACGCTTCTTTGAAGACGACTCAGAGGTCACAATGCCTACTCTTTTGGCCACAAAGCAGCGAAAGGGGGAGTCCGTCAAATCATTTGTAGAAATATTTTGGAATGTAGCACTCCGATTTCCAAGCGGTATGACCCAGGTCACCCTGGTGGAAACATGCCGCCACAATCTATAAACTTCGCTCCTCGCCCAAATAGGAGTTGCTGAAAGCCGCACCTGGAAACAATTAATCCAGCGAGGTGAACAGGCTGAAGAAATTGTCGCCCGGGTCAGGGCAGAAGAAAACAAACCCAGACCTGAAAGGTCGATAAGGCGTGCGCCAGACGCATCCCTTCAAACAAAAAGGAAGGATAACTTGGCGACAGAGACCAAATCCCCCGTCAAACCTCAACCGGTCAAGGGAACTAGCTCTTCAAGTCAACCGCGCGCCAGCAAGCAGTATTCCTTCAAGGACGAACATGTTGACTCGCTGTTCAAGTTACTTAACAAGAGCAACAGACTGAAGCTTCCTGAAGCTAGACGCCCTGAAGAAGTCGGTAAAACCGATAATCCCAATTACTGCCTGTATCATAGGATGCTGGGACATCCCACCAAGAGCTGTTATGTCTTTAAAGACATCCTTCAAGCTTTGATTGACGCAGAGGTATTAAAACTCCGCCCAGAGCAGAAGAAAGTGACGGCCAATATGACATCATTCCTCTAGTTTGGAAGACAACATCCACCACCCTCTAGAGTAGTCCCCATCCCAAAAGGGGAGCTAAGAATGATCAACATAGACCCTCACCATCAACCTGGCTCAAAACTTGGGGATCGGCTCCAAAAGTTGGGATATTATTGGCCTAAGATGATCACTGACGCTATCACTTATGCCAAAAGATGTCACGCCTGGCAAGTACATGGTGATTTTATCCATCAAGCACCAGGATACCTCCACTCTACAACTTCTGCCTGGTCATTTGAGACATGACGCATGGACGTTGTAACGCCCCGATCCGGCGGGTACGGAGACGTTACTGCAACGTATATACGCAGGTCAGAAATACCCTCACGTATATACGCTAAGCATCAGTACAGGCAAGAATCAGAGTACGGAAGCAAGTGGTGCATTATACATTCCAACACATGAGTACAATTACAAAGTTATCACCAGAGGTGATCCAATATTACATGAATATTACATCACTGACATGCGCAATTGCGAGAATACAAAGAGGTGTACAAGTATGAACAGTACAATAGGTGGCTCAGAGTTATAATAAGAAAACTCTAGAGCTGAACAAGGGGGCCTGGAAGGATGGGGCTCTGAACGGTCTGCTGGAGATCCACGCTACCGCTGCGCTACTCTGATCAGCAACTGAGAGAATCTACAAGTTCCAAGCTCTGACATGCTCCATGTTCCAGGACCTGGACATGAGGATCCAGAGGAGTCAGAACTCCCCAGGCGAGTGGTGAGGCAAAGGCCAGATGGCGTGCAAGGATAAGCACATGTGTATCGATAAAACTGAATTATAAATAAGCATTGAAAACCGTGTCGTGAGCAGAAGCAAGTAAGCAAGTAGATGTCAGACAGGAAGTACTCAGGGTATGATGAGAACAGGAGACTGGTGGAATAGAATACAAGGAATAAAGCAGGGTATGAACAGCTAATATGATAATAATCATAAAACCGGAAATCAGAAGTAAAATCCAGTACAAGCAAATATGGCGAGGCATATCACAGATTCATAGTTGTCTAAGTTGCAGACTTAAGTATGCGTCCCATTCCACATACTTCTACTTACAACTTAAAGAGCAGGTTATCATCTTGACACTTTATTATTACTCGTCTTACCCTGATATCTAGATATGTGAACTAGCGTTCCAGCACACATATATCCATATCTGAGTAAAGCAAGGCTGTTATTGGAAACCAGCGGGGGTATCAACGAACTATGTTTACAGTGGGTCCCGTACATACCCGGGACCACGGCCCAGGATTGTTCCGTTGCTTGGTGACGGAACCTGCCGCAAGGCGATCAGGAGGGTCTTATGGATGCCCTTATCATGACGGTACCAGGAAGGAGGGAGCCAGCACTCCCCTCGGTCGCCTGGAGGCCCTCAGGTCAGACCGGAAGTTTTAGTTGCACAACATGCCTAATACCACTGTAAACACGAACACATATTGATAGCCGCAAGTTTCCCCCGACCCGATGCAAGTTGTTTCTTTTTATGATTTATTTGGTAATTATCAATTTACGGGAATAACAGGTGCAAGACATGATCAGGAGTTCAGGAGTTCATGTCACTGTATGTAATACAGGATAACAGGTCACTGTACATAGTACAGGATAACAAGGCAGGATTCCCGTAAATGTGATAATCACAAGGTCAAGTATATCATGCCGGGTGTCAAGTGATAGCATGACAGGAGAATGATATTTGGCAGGTGACCAATCATGTCAAGAGATTGATATTAATCCGGTGGCAAGTCATGTCATAACAAGGGGTCTTGCCAAGTAGTACATGTCTAGAGTCAGGTGATAACACATCAGGTGTCGGGTGATACAAACAGGTGTTAAATAGTAGCATGTATAAAGACAGGTATGAAGTAATGGCATGGCATGTCAAGTGTTAACATATCATGTAAATACATGGCATGTGATAGAATAGTAGCTGAGCACGTTCAAGTGGAGCTGAGCAAGCTGGAGTGTACAGACAGCAAACAGTATTTAACACTGGAGCGTCTGGCAAGGTTACCGGGACAACTCGGCTTAAGGTGCGAGTAGGAATTCCGGCAGCATCCCGCCTAGACGAATCTAGTGGTAAAGTGCTGAGTGCTGATCATGATAACCAGGCGGAGCTGAGAGACCTGACGGTCCCAATCACTTCCTTTCGAGATAGTGAGAGACCGGAGGCTGAAGGACGGAGAGACCTATCGGTCCCAATCACTTCCCTTTCGAGATCGTGAGAGACCGGAGGCTGAAGGACGGAGAGACCTGTCGGTCCCAATCACTTCCCTTTCGAGATCGTGAGAGACCGGAGGCTGAAGGGTTCAGAAGTCAAGTACGCTCGGGGTTTAAGCGCACTCTCGGTGGCTACTAGCCATCCCAGGAGTAGGCAGAAACCCAAAGTCCAACGACCACGAAGGGTCGGCCACGCATGGTATAAAACAGTAAAATACAACATAGGCATGGTATATGTACAAGAATTAAACTACCCTAATACAAGCATTCATCACAAAGCAATACATGTCCAGTCATTGGCACTCGGCCATACACAAATACAAAATACAAGAAAACATGAAATAAAATACATGTCGACCGGACAAAGCAGGGAAACCCAAATGGAGGCGAGAGCGAGGACACTCGCCTAAATCACCGGAATGCCGAAAAGTCCGAAATCCATGGAACTCGCGCACGCGCCTTAAAATATAATAGACGCGGGGGTCGCAGACGCGGGAGTCGCGTCGCGGGAATAGCAAACGCGGGAATCACAGACGCGGGAATCGCGTCGCGAGAATAGCAGACGCGGGAATCACAGACGCGGGAATCGCGTCGCGAGAATAGCAGACGCGGGAATCACAGACGCGGGAATCGCGTCGCGAGAATAGCAGACGTGGGAATCACATACGCGGGAATCGCGTCGCGAAGGTGCCACAAACGCGGGGTTCGAGACCCGCATTCAAGTCAGGGCACGAGGAGAACGCGGACGCGGTCGGGGGTTCCGCGTCGCGTTAACACGAGAAGAACACAGACGCGGGCACAAGCTCCGCGTCGTGTTGATACAGGAACGCGAAGGCCGTGTTAAGAATTGCTTGGACGCGGGAGTGAGATCCGCGTCAGCACTCAATCAGAGAGAGTGATAGAGAAATGGGAGACGCATGGATAGGGAGAGAGAGTGAAAAGGTGATTTTGTTGGTGGTGGTGTTTATGTTGTTGTTGAACTTGTCACCGAAATGATTACCGGAATAATCGTGAATGATTACCGGAATAATCATCGGAGATGTCACCGGAATGATTACCGGAATAATCGTAATTGATTACCAGAATAATCATCGGAGATGTCACTGGAACGATTACCGGAATAATCGTGAACGATTACCGGAATAATCATCGGAGATGTCACCGGAATGATTGCCGGAATAATCGTGAACGATTGCCGGAATAATCATCGAAGGCGTTGCTGACGAAGAAGAGCTCGGCCCCAATCCAAAGGAGGTGGCCGGCCCTTGAGAAGATGATGGGGTGATGGTTTTGTGGAGAGGTTTGTTGTGGTGGTATTTTTGGAGAAGGTAAAGGAGAAGGTGGAGGCTTTGGTGGAGTTGTTGAAGTTGTGGTGGTTTAAATGGATATGGAGGAGGAAGAAGATGGAGGTAGGGAGTTAGAGAAGTTGTAGTGGTTGTGGTTGTGGTGGAGATGAAGGAGGAGTTGGTGGTGGTTAAAGTTTGGTGAAGAGAAAAATGAAGTGGAAAGATGAAGGAAAAGTTTATATAGGAATTGGAATTGTGAAGGTGATGTAAAAATGTAAAAGAGAGGGGGTTATTTGTAAAATGGAGAGGTGAGGTGGCTCTTTGGCCGGCCATGGTGATGGGAGAGGAGTTTGAGTGGTTTTGGATATTTTGGAGAAGATATTTTTGGAGGAGATATTTTTGGTGGAAGATAATGGAAGAATGGAGAAGTTTGGAGAATTTGGTGGAAAGAAAAGAAAGGAAAAAAAGGAAAAAGGAAAAGAAAATGAAAAAAAAAGATATTCTCTTGGAAGAAAAAGTAAAAATAATTAGAGTGACGGATTCCCGAGATTCAGTTGCGGATGCGGAAAACTTTCGGAAAAATACCGAAATCATCCGAAAATCAAGTATCTCGGAACGACCCGCAAAAATTCTCAAAAATCAAGAATATTATTCTAAGAATCACGGTGAAATTCGTTTCAAGAAATTCTTTATAGTTTTTAAATTAAAAATCCTGGAATCGGCCGCCAATATCGGTCGACACCAAATCTGGCAGAAATCTGATAAATTCTGAAAATTCCCAAAAAATGAATTAAGATAGTAATTATTATTCTAAGCAAATATGGGAAAGCCGTTTCTCAAAATTTGACTCCATTTGTAAATTAAAAATCCAGGAATCGGTCAGCGGTGCTGGTCGACACCGGTTTTGAAGATTTTCCATTTAATTCAGGAAAATACCAGAAAATCATAAAAAATCTAAAATATTGAAAAATGGTGTTTGAAACTGAAATCGGTCAAATCTGAATACCAGAAAGACCAAATTGAGTAAGACACTAGGATCGGTTCCCTGGTTCAGAGAAAAGCAGACTCTGAGTCCACGAATCCGGATCCAAGACAAAACGATTATATAAATAATCCATAATACAAAATAAATACAGGAAGTAAATTAAAAAATACGATCAGAAAATACGAATACGCAACTAGGTACGTATTCTGGGAGCGGGGTGTTACAATCCATCCACCTTACAAAAAATTGCGTCCTCGCAATTTCGATAAGGGGTAAATTGAACACAAGGAGGACAAGGGAGGAATTTATACCATTCAAGATATGAAGCACTATAGGTAGGGCTCTCAAGTTGACGAAACAGTAATCAGAATATAGATATCTTCTGCACCTCTGGCTGTATAAGTTTTTGAACGGTACCAAATAATACTGATCTGATGTCGTTACTTTGCAATAGAGTTCCAGTTGTACTGCATACTTTATAGCCCTCCGAGAATAAGCCAGAATATTGAAAATAAAGGAAACCCTGATAGTCCTGAGCATAATAAAGAAGATCGATATTTGAGAATTCCGAATACCAGGCATCAATCACTCTGAAAGATATAGCCGAGAATGTAGAATATCCGTAGAGAATTCCGACAAATGAATTCTGAAAGATAACTCGATTAGGATCAATCCTGGGAATACCCGAGCACTATAGAGTCAGCTGAAGAGATCATATAATAGCTTTTTTTCAGAACCAGCCACTACCTCTCTAGTCTACTCATATCTTAAGTTGGTATAAGGCTTCGAAAAACCAAAACAGGGGAAAGATGGAAGGGATTAGGAATCAAAGGAAAGATGATCAAGAATAGATAACTCTGTACTTATAGTTGGATTGTATAACCAGGACTCATGCATTCCAATTGCAAATTTCTTTACCATTAATTTGTCGTCTGGACGTACTGAGGATGCGAGAGCCTAGGCTCTGATACCATCCTGTAACGCCCCGATCCGGCGGGTACGGAGACGTTACTGCAACGTATATACGCAGGTCAGAAATACCCTCACGTATATACGCTAAGCATCAGTACAGGCAAGAATCAGAGTACGGAAGCAAGTGGTGCATTATACATTCCAACACATGAGTACAATTACAAAGTTATCACCAGAGGTGATCCAATATTACATGAATATTACATCACTGACATGCGCAATTGCGAGAATACAAAGAGGTGTACAAGTATGAACAGTACAATAGGTGGCTCAGAGTTACAATAAGAAAACTCTAGAGCTGAACAAGGGGGCCTGGAAGGATGGGGCTCTGAACGGTCTGCTGGAGATCCACGCTACCGCTGCGCTACTCTGATCAGCAACTAAGAGAATCTACAAGTTCCAAGCTCTGACATGCTCCACGTTCCAGGACCTGGACATGAGGATCCAGAGGAGTCAGAACTCCCCAGGCGAGTGGTGAGGCAAAGGCCAGATGGCGTGCAAGGATAAGCACATGTGTATCGATAAAACCGAATTATAAATAAGCATTGAAAACCGTGTCGTGAGCAGAAGCAAGTAAGCAAGTAGATGTCAGACAGGAAGTACTTGTTGGCCCAAGGTTACAATCACCCTTGTTTAGTGTATTTTGATGATTACAAAACATATTAGTTATTTGTACTAATAACATTTGTTGTTTAAGTGTGTTTTCAGATTTCTATTCATACTAGAAGTCTTCTCTCACAAATACAAGGTTTTGGACTCAAGTCAACTCCAATTGGGCTCAAGATGCAAAAATTGAAGATCAAGTGGAGATAGCCCATCTTGAAGCATTGCCTTGAAGTCTTTTAGAGTTTGTAAGTTTAGAATGTTAAAGTTTGAATATAGGAAATTTGGCTCTAGGATTTGCACACACACTTGTTTCATGTATTTCCTATGTTTTGAAAATGGTTATTTCTAAGTTTTATGCCTTAGTTTATATATACATGTACCAAAGCTTTATATCCTGAAAAACTTGTTTAAAACAGGTGTATAAACTATTTTCTGCATAATACTTAGCTATATGTATTTTTAAAATATTTATCAAATTTTCTAACTCAAAACAGCCCAGTTTTTTCAGTGTCAGGCAACATCGGTCGACCGGCCCGGTCGACCGGCGCTGTGTCTGGACATGCACTGTTTGTGCATGTCCGTCGGTCGACCGGACCGGTCGACCGACGGAGAGCATTCTGCTCTCGGGAATTTTCGGTCGACCGGACCGGTCGACCGGAAGAAGGAAACTGTGTTTCCTCCTTTTGGGTCGGTCGACCGAACCGGTCGACCGGGAGCCAACGGCTACTTCCAGCTGGGCTGGCGGTCGACCGGACCGGTCGACCGCCAAGCCTGCAACTTAGCAACGGCTCTTTCCTCTTTGGGATTTTCTGAAAATCTGTTTTCTTTTTCTGCTTTAACAGATTTTTGGAGAGTTGTTGGGGTGCTTTTGCAGGTTGAATTAGGTGAAAAGAAAATGTTTTTAACTTATTTTCAACCCTATAAATAGAGGAGAAGTCTCTCCTTCATATCACTTAGAAAAATCCTCAAGTTTTCATTGTTTTCAAAAGAGAAAAGAAAAGAGTTTAAGGCTTTCATTCCAATTCTTTTTGAGCTAGTTTTTCAGTTGTGTTTGATTGCTAATATCTCTCTACAACTGAAGTTTTTCTCACCACACTTCATAGAGCCAAAAATCCTATACTCATTCTATAGTGAAGTTGTAATTGAAGTGAGAGTGTTTGTAAAAGAGTTTGAGAAAAGTGTAGTGATCTTGTTGTGATCACTTGGTTCTTGTAATCCTTTCTTTGTGGAGCAACCTCTTCGGTAGAGGTCCTTTGTACTTGGTGGAGCTCGGTGCTCGGTCTTCGGTAGACCAATTATAAAGACATCCTCGGTGGATAGTGGAAACCCTTCACGGAGGTGAAGGCGGGGACTAGAGCAAGTGTGCTCGAACCTCGAAACAAATCATCTTGTTTGCGATTGCCTTTGCGTTATTCTTGCTTTCAATTTCTCTTGTTTCATATTGTCTTGAATTATTTGCTTGAGAACTAACCCTCTACTTGTGCAATCTTGTCTTGTTTACTTTACTTGCTATACTTGTTGTGTTACCTTGTGTGCATCTCATTTCTCATCATCATACTTGGCATTGATCGATCACACCTCAATACAACACGGTTGCATTGCGCACCTCTAACCCATATCTAGGGGAATTGGGAGGAAGGAGTTCAGAACCTCGCAAGGGGTATTCGGCTCTTAGTCGTGTTTTGAGAGATCATTGCATCACTCATTTAATTAAAAGTTTAAAAAGATCATTAGATTAGCATTCACACCTATTCACCCCCCCTCTAGGTGTTTTTCAATTGGTATCAGAGCTTGGACTCTAGGATTTGGTTTAACCACCTTAGAGAAGATCCTAATTTGCTAATCATTTCATTCATATTCATATAGTAAAAATGGCCGATGGAATTAAAACCCCTCCTAAGTTTGATGGACTTAACTTTCCCATATGAAAAGTTAAGATGACCGTGTTTTTGCAATCTCTAGGTAGCCGAGTTGCAAAGGCCGTGACTAAGTCCTTTAGTGTACCCCTCGGTGACGAATCCACTTGGTCCGAAATAGAGACTAAGGAATTCGATGCCAATGCCAAAGCTCACTATGCACTTCTTCAAGCCCTAAATGATGATGACATAGCTAGGGTTATACATTGCAAATCCGCATTTGAGATTTGGTCACACTTGATAGTCACTCATGAGGGGACCTCACAAGTAAAGAAGGCTAAGATTGACCTTCTTCGGTCTCAATATGAAACATTTAGCATGCAAGATAATGAAACCATAGATGATATGGTTACAAGATTTACCAAGATTACTAATGGACTCTCTTCTTTAGGTGAAGATATCAACAATGATCAAAGAGTAAGGAAGATCATCCGGGCTCTTCCTCCTTCATGGGAAGTTAAAGCTACAACCTTGAAGGAACTCAACGACAATGAAGAGATGGAGCTCATAGGTCTCATTGGGAACCTTAAAACCCATGAGATGGAAAGGAAAGCAAGGGAGGACATGGCTCCTACCAAGAAGAAGACTATCGCCTTCAAGAGTCAAGCTACACACTCCGATGAAGATGATGAAGAAGAAGATGATGAGGAGCTCTCACTCCTTGTTAAGAATGTCCGGAGGATGTACAACAAGGCGAAGTACCAAGGTAGAAGAAGATGGCAAGGAGGCAAAGAAGAAAGGAAGATTGTGTGCTTCAATTGTCAAAGACCGGGACACATTGTTGCGGAGTGTCCGGACAAAGCAAAGCCTTCCACTTCAAAGAAGCCTTACAAGAAGAAGGCTATGAAGGCAACTTGGGATTCGGAGACCGAATCCGAGGAAGAAATAGACACCGCCAACATGTGCTTCATGGCTAATGAAGGCACAAGCAAGGTAAGCTCTTCCCCTTCTCATGATAATGAACTTTCTATGGATGTGTTAGAAGAGGCTTTTGTTGAGTTGTCACAAAACTA
This sequence comes from Agave tequilana, assembly GCA_038442645.1. Classification (NCBI taxonomy): domain Eukaryota; kingdom Viridiplantae; phylum Streptophyta; class Magnoliopsida; order Asparagales; family Asparagaceae; genus Agave; species Agave tequilana. The sequence goes on from JAVJIF010027775.1 coordinate 49,662, forward strand.
TGATTTCTTAAAGAAAAAGTATATTAAAATGAAAAAGGAAAATGAATCTTTAAGTCTTCAAGTTTTTACTCTTACAAAAGAAAAGGATGAGTTGGTTTCCACTTTGGCCACTACCAAAAATGATTTTGAAAAATATAAGATCTCTTGCAAAGGTAAGGCCCCACTAATTGATTCAAATGAAGTTTCTATGCTTAAGGAAAGATTAGACTCATTAAGTGTTGTTTTGAAAGATTGTGAGTTTAACAAGAAGAAAATTGAGGCTATGTTTCCTAAGAAACAAGCCCCAAAGAAAAATGTTCATGCTCATGTTCATGTTCATACTACACAACCTAAACAACATGGCAAAACCCCAAAACATGCTCACACTACACATCATGCTTTCATGTATAGAAAAGTGTACTCATGTTCACATTGTGGGCGGAAAGGACACTTAGCTAATTTTTGTTATGATAGACTAAGTGCATCACATCATAATGTTTGGGTTCGTAACACTAACTTTCAAGGACCCAAGAAAGTTTGGGTACCAAAGTCAACAATTGTTTTAAATGATGTAGGTACTTTCCAAAGCCCAACGACGTAGAGGTTTGTGGTATCTTGATAGCGGTTGCTCAAGGCACATGACTTGGGACATCAACAACTTTGCAACCTTATCAAGATATCATGAAGGTGGCACCGTCACCTTCGGAGATGACGCCAAGGGTAAAATCATCGGTATTGGTAATGTAAAACTTGGCACCTCTCCTTTAATTGAAAATGTAGTTTTAGTTGATGGCCTCAAGCATAATCTCTTGAGTGTTAGTCAACTTTGTGATAAAGGTTTTGATGTTGTTTTTGATAATGTTGCTTGTAAAGTTATTGATAGAATTTCTAATGTTTGTGTATTTTCCGATTTTCGTGAAAGTAATGTTTATATGATTGATATGTTAAATATGTCTTGTAATATTACTTGTTTGAAAGCCCTCGATGATGACTCTTGGTTGTGGCATAGGAGATTAGGGCATATTTCTTTTGATCACATTTCTAGGTTAAACACAAAGGATATGGTGAAAGGTATTCCTTGTTTGAATTTTGAAAAGGACCGAGTTTGTGACGCATGTCAATTTGGGAAACAAACTAAGTCTTCTTTCAAGTCAATTAAGGATATCATGACATCACGTCCTTTGGAGTTAATCCATATGGATCTATTTGGCCCAACACAAACCAAAAGTCTAAGTGGGAATAGATTTGCTTATGTTTTGGTTGATGATTTTTCAAGATTTACTTGGGTTTTCTTTCTTGAACATAAAAGCCAAGCATTTTCGTATTTCCAAATTTTAAGAAAAGAGTTGAAAAAGAAAAAGATGTTTCGATTTTGAGAATAAGAAGTGATAGAGGAGGTGAATTCATTAACCAACCCTTTACCACTTTTTGTGATGAACATGGAATAAAGCATGAACTTTCTTGTCCTAGAACTCCACAACAAAATGGAGTAGTTGAACGGAAAAATAGAACATTACAAGAGATGGCTAGGACAATGCTAAGTGAATATGGTTTACCACATTATTTGTGGGCCGAGGCCGTAAATACATCATGCTACATATCTAATCGTGTTTTCTTGTGTAAAAATACAACTAAAACTTCTTTTGAAATGTATTTTTCTAGAAAACCTAATGTTTCCTATTTTAAAGTTTTTGGTTGCAAATGCTTTGTTTTAAACACAAAAGATTTTTTAGGAAAATTTGATCCTAAATCTTATGAGGCTATTTTTGTAGGTTACTCAAACACTAGTAAAGCTTATAGAGTTTTCATTAGATCATCTTTGACTATTGAAGAGTCTATTCATGTTAAGTTTGAGGAATCTAACAAGTTTGTTAAGAATGTTGTAGAAATAGATGCTTTGCATGAAGGCTTGGAGAAAGTCACCTTGGAGGATGCTTCTACCATGGGAGACAAGCCAAAGGATGATGATGGAAGTGAAGCCAAAGTGGAAGAGGCCCAAGGAAATGAACATCAAACAAATGAGGTGGAGCCTACTCAACCACTACCTAAGGATTGGAGATTCAATCCTCATCATCCCAAGGACCTCGTCATAGGTGAAGTATCAAAAGGGGTAACTACTCGCTCTAAAATTCAAGATTATTGTGGCCACTTTGCATTTATTTCACACATAGAACCCAAAAAATGTGCTCGAAGCCGAGGCCGATTCATATTGGTTGCTAGCCATGCAAGAGGAGCTCAATCAATTTGAGCGCAACCAAGTTTGGCACCTTGTTCCTAGGCCCCACGATAGACCAACAATTGGTACTAAGTGGATCTTTAAGAATAAGTTGGATGAATCGGGTAATGTAGTTAGAAACAAGGCTAGGTTAGTTGCCCAAGGTTACACTCAAATCGAAGGGATCGATTTTGAAGAAACCTTTGCACCCGTAGCACGGCTTGAAGCCATACGGATGACACTAGCATTTGCCTCATATAAAGATTTCAAATTATTTCAAATGGATGTTAAAAGTGCTTTTCTAAATGGATTTATTGAAGAGGAGGTGTATGTTGAACAACCCGCCGGGTTTGTTGATCCTACACATCCGGATTTTGTTTTTAAATTAGATAAAGCTCTTTATGGTTTAAAACAAGCCCCTAGGGCTTGGTATGAAAGACTTTCTTCATTTTTGATTTCAAATGGTTTAAGAAAGGAAAAATTGACACAACCTTGTTTACAAAACATGTAGAAAATGACATTCTTATTGTGCAAATTTATGTAGATGATATTATTTTTGGTTCTACTAATGAATCTCTTTGCAAAGCTTTTGAGTCATGCATGAAGGATGAATTTGAAATGTCTATGATGGGGGAGCTCAACTATTTCCTTGGACTCCAAATCAAGCAAAGGAAGGATGGGATCTTCATCAATCAAGCCAAGTACACAAAGGAACTAATCAAAAGGTTTGGGCTTGAAGGATCAAGAGTAAGCAAAACTCCCATGGCAACAACTACAAAGCTTGACAAGGATGAACAAGGTAAAAGTGTAGACATTAAATTATACCGTAGCATGATTGGTAGCTTGCTTTATTTGACGGCTAGTAGGCCGGATATTATGTTTTCCGTTTGTCTTTGTGCACGTTTTCAATCTTGTCCTAAAGAATCTCACATAATTGCGGTTAAACGCATAATTAGATACCTTAAGGGCACTATTGAAATGGGGTTATGGTATCCTAAAACCGGATTATTTGAAATGAAGAGTTTTTCGGATGCCGACTATGCGGGTTGTAGGGTAGATAGGAAGAGCACAAGTGGAACATGTCAATTCTTAGGTAATTGTCTTGTATCTTGGTCTTCCAAAAAGCAAAATTCGGTAGCCCTATCAACCGCCGAGGCGGAGTATGTTGCGGCCGGGCTTGTTGTGCACAAGTTCTTTGGATGAAACATACTCTCCTTGACTATGATTTACACTTTGATCATGTTAAAATATTTTGTGATAATACTAGTACTATTCACATGACAAAGAATGCAAATCAACATAGTAAAACCAAACACATTGACATTAGGTATCACTTTCTTAGAGATCATTATGAGAAAGGTGATATTGTTATTGAATATGTTTCTACCGATTTTCAACTTGCCGATATTTTTACTAAACCTTTAGATTATGCTAGATTTTCGTTTATTTGTGGTGAGTTGAATGTTTGTATTATAGATTCTTAAAGTTAAAATTTTGTTTTAACCCTTTTTGATGTATGACAAAAAGGGGGAGAATAAGTTTGTTGAGATATTTGGAAAATAAGTGTTTAAGTTTAAACTTTCTTAGTTTGATACTATTTGAGTTTCATTTCATGAATAAAAAGAAAGTTTGTGTTTATTTGAGTTTTTGGACAAAACCTATTGTGTTGTTAAATGCTTTATGTATGCTTACATAGCTTTTCATATTCATGATAAATACATAGCATTGTTTGAGGGGGAGCTTTCCAAGCTTTTCCTCCTTTATTTGTTTCAATAACTTATATGTTTTGTCATCATCAAAAAGGGGGAGATTGTTGGCCCAAGGTTACAATCACCCTTGTTTAGTGTATTTTGATGATTACAAAACATATTAGTTATTTGTACTAATAACATTTGTTGTTTAAGTGTGTTTTCAGATTTCTATTCATACTAGAAGTCTTCTCTCACAAATACAAGGTTTTGGACTCAAGTCAACTCCAATTGGGCTCAAGATGCAAAAATTGAAGATCAAGTGGAGATAGCCCATCTTGAAGCATTGCCTTGAAGTCTTTTAGAGTTTGTAAGTTTAGAATGTTAAAGTTTGAATATAGGAAATTTGGCTCTAGGATTTGCACACACACTTGTTTCATGTATTTCCTATGTTTTGAAAATGGTTATTTCTAAGTTTTATGCCTTAGTTTATATATACATGTACCAAAGCTTTATATCCTGAAAAACTTGTTTAAAACAGGTGTATAAACTATTTTCTGCATAATACTTAGCTATATGTATTTTTAAAATATTTATCAAAATTTTTCTAACTCAAAACAGCCCAGTTTTTTCAGTGTCAGGCAACATCGGTCGACCGCCCGGTCGACCGGCGCTGTGTCTGGACATGCACTGTTTGTGCATGTCCGTCGGTCGACCGGACCGGTCGACCGACGGAGAGCATTCTGCTCTCGGGAATTTTCGGTCGACCGGACCGGTCGACCGGAAGAAGGAAACTGTGTTTCCTCCTTTTGGGTCGGTCGACCGAACCGGTCGACCGGGAGCCAACGGCTACTTCCAGCTGGGCTGGCGGTCGACCGGACCGGTCGACCGCCAAGCCTGCAACTTAGCAACGGCTCTTTCCTCTTTGGGATTTTCTGAAAATCTGTTTTCTTTTTCTGCTTTAACAGATTTTTGGAGAGTTGTTGGGGTGCTTTTGCAGGTTGAATTAGGTGAAAAGAAAATGTTTTTAACTTATTTTCAACCCTATAAATAGAGGAGAAGTCTCTCCTTCATATCACTTAGAAAAATCCTCAAGTTTTCATTGTTTTCAAAAGAGAAAAGAAAAGAGTTTAAGGCTTTCATTCCAATTCTTTTTGAGCTAGTTTTTTAGTTGTGTTTGATTGCTAATATCTCTCTACAACTGAAGTTTTTCTCACCACACTTCATAGAGCCAAAAATCCTATACTCATTCTATAGTGAAGTTGTAATTGAAGTGAGAGTGTTTGTAAAAGAGTTTGAGAAAAGTGTAGTGATCTTGTTGTGATCACTTGGTTCTTGTAATCCTTTCTTTGTGGAGCAACCTCTTCGGTAGAGGTCCTTTGTACTTGGTGGAGCTCGGTGCTCGGTCTTCGGTAGACCAATTGTAAAGACATCCTCGGTGGATAGTGGAAACCCTTCACGGAGGTGAAGGCGGGGACTAGAGCAAGTGTGCTCGAACCTCGAAACAAATCATCTTGTTTGCGATTGCCTTTGCGTTATTCTTGCTTTCAATTTCTCTTGTTTCATATTGTCTTGAATTATTTGCTTGAGAACTAACCCTCTACTTGTGCAATCTTGTCTTGTTTACTTTACTTGCTATACTTGTTGTGTTACCTTGTGTGCATCTCATTTCTCATCATCATACTTGGCATTGATCGATCACACCTCAATACAACACGGTTGCATTGCGCACCTCTAACCCATATCTAGGGGAATTGGGAGGAAGGAGTTCAGAACCTCGCAAGGGGTATTCGGCTCTTAGTCGTGTTTTGAGAGATCGTTGCATCACTCATTTAATTAAAAGTTTAAAAAGATCATTAGATTAGCATTCACACCTATTCACCCCCCCCCCTCTAGGTGTTTTTCAGTACTCAGGGTATGATGAGAACAGGAGACTGGTGGAATAGAATACAAGGAATAAAGCAGGGTATGAACAGCTAATATGATAATAATCATAAAACCGAAAATCCGAAGTAAAATCCAGTACAAGCAAATATGGCGAGGCATATCACAGATTCATAGCTGTCTAAGTTGCAGGCTTCAGTATGCGTCCCATTCCACATACTTTTACTTACAACTAAAGAGCAGGTTATCATCTTGACACTTTATTATTACTCGTCTTACCCTGATATCTAGATATGTGAACTAGCGTCCCAGCACACATATATCCATATCTGAGTAAAGCAAGGCTGTTATTGGAAACCAGCGGGGGTATCAACGAACTATGTTTACAGTGGGTCCGTACATACCCGGGACCACGGCCCAGGATTGTTCCGTTGCTTGGTGACGGAACCTGCCGCAAGGCGATCAGGAGGGTCTTATGGATGCCCTTATCATGACGGTACCAGGAAGGAGGGAGCCAGCATTCCCCTCGGTCGCCTGGAGGCCCTCAGGTCAGACCGGAAGTTTTAGTTGCACAACATGCCTAACACCACTGTAAACACGAACACATATTGATAGCCGCAAGTTTCCCCCGACCCGATGCAAGTTGTTCCTTTTTATGATTTATTTGGTAACTATCAATTTACGGGAATAACAGGTGCAAGACATGATCAGGAGTTCAGGAGTTCATGTCACTGTATGTAATACAGGATAACAGGTCACTGTACATAGTACAGGATAACAAGGCAGGATTCCCGTAAATGTGATAATCACAAGGTCAAGTATATCATGCCGGGTGTCAAGTGATAGCATGACAGGAGAATGATATTTGGCAGGTGACCAATCATGTCAAGAGATTGATATTAATCCGGTGGCAAGTCATGTCATAACAAGGGGTCTTGCCAAGTAGTAGCATGTCTAGAGTCAGGTGATAACACATCAGGTGTCGGGTGATACAAACAGGTGTTAAATAGTAGCATGTATAAAGACAGGTATGAAGTAATGGCATGGCATGTCAAGTGTTAACATATCAGGTAAATACATGGCATGTGATAGAATAGTAGCTGAGCACGTTCAAGTGGAGCTGAGCAAGCTGGAGTGTACAGACAGCAAACAGTATTTAACACTAGAGCGTCTGGCAAGGTTACCGGGACAACTCGGCTTAAGGTGCGAGTAGGAATTCCGGCAGCATCCCGCCTAGACGAATCTAGTGGTAAAGTGCTGAGTGCTGAGTGCTGATCATGATAACCAGGCGAAGCTGAGAGACCTGACGGTCCCAATCACTTCCTTTCGAGATAGTGAGAGACCGGAGGCTGAAGGACGAAGAGACCTATCGGTCCCAATCACTTCCCTTTCGAGATCGTGAGAGACCGGAGGCTGAAGGACGGAGAGACCTGTCGATCCCAATCACTTCCCTTTCGAGATCGTGAGAGACCGGAGGCTGAAGGGTTCGGAAGTCAAGTACGCTCGGGGTTTAAGCGCACTCTCGGTGGCTACTAGCCATCCCAGGAGTGGCAGAAACCCAGAGTCCAACGACCACGAAGGGTCGGCCACGCATGGTATAAAACAGTAAAATACAACATAGGTATGGTATATGTACAAGAATTAAACTACCCTAATACAAGCATTCGTCACAAAGCAATACATGTCCAGTCATTGGCACTCGGCCATACACAAATACAAAATACATGAAAACATGAAATAAAATACATGTCGACCCGACAAAGCAGGGAAACCCAAATGGAGGCGAGAGCGAGGACACTCGCCTAAATCACCGGAATGCCGAAAAGTCCGAAATCCATGGAACTCGCGCACGCGCCTTAAAATATAATAGACGCGGGGGTCGCAGACGCGGGAGTCGCGTCGCGGGAATAGCAAACGCGGGAATCACAGACGCGGGAATCGCGTCGCGAGAATAGCAGACACGGGAATCATAGACGCGGGAATCGCGTCGCGAGAATAGCAGACGCGGGAATCACAGACGCGGGAATCGCGTCGCGAAGGTGCCACAAACGCGGGGTTCGAGACCCGCATTCAAGTCAGGGCACGAGGAGAACGCGGACGCGGTCGGGGGTTCCGCGTCGCGTTAACACGAGAAGAACACAGACGCGGGCACAAGCTCCGCGTCGTGTTGATACAGGAACGCGAAGGCCGTGTTAAGAATGCTTGGACGCGGGAGTGAGATCCGCGTCAGCACTCAATCAGAGAGAGTGATAGAGAAATGGGAGACGCATGGATAGGGAGAGAGAGTGAAAAGGTGATTTTGTTGGTGGTGGTGTTTATGTTGTTGTTGAACTTGTCACCGAAATGATTACCGGAATAATCGTGAATGATTACCGGAATAATCATCGGAGATGTCACCGGAATGATTACCGGAATAATCGTAATTGATTACGGAATAATCATCGGAGATGTCACTGGAATGATTACCGGAATAATCGTGAATGATTACCGGAATAATCATCGGAGATGTCACCGGAATGATTACCGGAATAATCATCGGAGGCGTTACCGACGAAGAAGAGCTCGGCCCAATCCAAAGGAGGTGGCCGGCCCTTGAGAAGATGATGGGGTGATGGTTTTGTGGAGAGGTTTGTTGTGGTGGTATTTTTGGAGAAGGTAAAGGAGAAGGTGGAGGCTTTGGTGGAGTTGTTGAAGTTGTGGTGGTTTAAATGGAGATGGAGGAGGAAGAAGATGGAGGTAGGGAGTTAGAGAAGTTGTAGTGGTTGTGGTTGTGGTGGAGATGAAGGAGGAGTTGGTGGTGGTTAAAGTTTGGTGAAGAGAAAAATGAAGTGGAAAGATGAAGGAAAAGTTTATATAGGAATTGGAATTGTGAAGGTGATGTAAAAATGTAAAAGAGAGGGGGTTATTTGTAAAATGGAGAGGTGAGGTGGCTCTTTGGCCGGCCATGGTGATGGGAGAGGAGTTTGAGTGGTTTTGGATATTTTGGAGAAGATATTTTTGGAGGAGGAGATATTTTTGGTGGAAGATAATGGAAGAATGGAGAAGTTTGGAGAATTTGGTGGAAAGAAAAGAAAGGAAAAAAAGGAAAAAGGAAAAAAATGAAAAAAGAAGATATTCTCTTGGAAGAAAAAGTAAAAATAATTAGAGTGGCGGATTCCGGGATTCAGTTGCGGATGCGGAAAACTTTCGGAAAAATACCGAAATCGTCCGAAAATCAAGTATCTCGGAACGACCCGCAAAAATTCTCAAAAATCAAGAATATTATTCTAAGAATCATGGTGAAATTAGTTTCAAGAAATTCTTTATAGTTTTTAAATTAAAAATCCTGAAATCGGCCGCCAATATCGGTCGACACCAAATCTGGCAGAAATCTGATAAATTCTGAAAATTCCCAAAAAATGAATTAAGATAGTAATTATTATTCTAAGCAAATATGGGAAAGCCGTTTCTCAAAATTGACTCCATTTGTAAATTAAAAATCCAGGAATCGGTCAGCGGTGCTGGTCGACACCGGTTTTAAGATTTTCCATTTAATTCAGGAAAATTCCAGAAAATCATAGAAAATCTAAAATATTGGAAAATGATGTTTGAAACTGAAATCGGTCAAATCTGAATACCGGAAAGACCAAAATTGAGTAAGACACTAGGATCTGGTCCCTGGTTCAGAGAAGAGCAGACTCTGAGTCCACGAATCCGGATCCAAGACAAAACGATTATATAAATAATCCATAATACAAAATAAATACAGGAAGTAAATCGAAAAATACGATCAGAAAATACGAATACGCAACTAGGTACGTATTCTGGGAGCGGGGTGTTACAGACGTAGTTGGCCCTATCAGCCCTCCATCATCAAAAGGACATCGGTTTATTTTAGCCATAACCGATTACTTTTCTAAATGGGCTGAAGCCATTCCTTTGAAGGAGGTAAAGTCATCTGATGTGATCAAATTCGTTAAACAACACGTCATCTACCGTTTTGGTGTACCTCGGCGAATCGTCCATGACAATGGACCCCCAGTTCGTCAGTCAAGCCTTCCAGAGGTTCTGCGCGAAGTTCAGAATCCAGAGTGTGTCCTCAACAGCATACTACCCCGCCGCTAATGGTCTCGCAGAAGCTTTCAACAAGACCATTGACAAGCTTCTCAAGAAATTTGTCTCGAAAAGTCAGCGTGACTGAGACGACAAATTAGGTGAATGCTTATGGGCCTATCGCACAACTGTTTGAACCCCAACTAAAGTTACCCCATTTTCTTTGGTATATGGGTGTGAAGCCGTGCTTCCACTAGAAATCCAAATTCTATCTCTACCGTCGCCTTGACAGCAGAGATGACAAAGAAGGAGAAGCATCGACTGCGGCTTCAAGAATTGAAAGCCTTAGATGATAAACGTCTGCAAGCCCAACAACTAATCGAGCTTTCCAAGCCCGGATTACCCGAGCCTTCAACAAGAAAGTTAAGGCGCGAACTTTCAAGAAAGGTGACCTCGTCTTAGCCGTCAGAAGACCTATGGTGATGACACATAAGACAAAAGGAAAGTTCCAGCCCAAATGGGAAGGACCATTTGTAGTAGAGTCAGTTTACTCAAATGGAGCATATCGCCTCATAACTTCAAATGGCGATACACTCATGATGCCGATCAACGGCAGATTCTTGAAGAAGTACTTTCCTTAAATAGTATTTTTCCTCTGATCAAGTTAATATTAAACCTCTGATCAAAACTCCTGATCCAAGAAAAGCTCTTTCCTTTACTAGATCACATCATGATAGATCAGTGACAAGCTAATTGAGTACTGACTGTACCAGGATGTATAATGTACATATTGAGAAAGAAACAAAAGGCGAAACTTGCGTTTTAGCATTTCTATCTTCATTAACGTACGAGCCGACAGCGCTAAGGACAGAGGAAAATGTTGGCTTCTAAGCCCAACATAACTCTTCGACAACTCATCATGCTGAGGGGAATAGCATGGCTAGCCCAACTCAAACGGTAGTTGGTAAAAGCACACCAAATCCGTTGATAGCTGAGAGTTTGGTAAAAATCCTAAGTGGACTTGATCCCACTCTCCTCCAAAATCCCTTACCAATTCTCATACACAGAATGGTAGGTCTATAAAATGCAGTCATTGCTATGTTAACATTATACCTCTGGCAATAAAAAAATCTCAATACTCCCTAGTAAGTGCAAATCTTACTTGTCTTAGCTCTAGATGGAGTAGCAAGTCGTCAAAATTGCTATGTTAACACTACACCTCTGGCACTTCAAACTTCACTTGTCAACTCTCATCAATAGAATGATAAGTCTTCAAAATTACTTATATCGCAGATCAATCACTATCAAGTTAAAATTACACCTCTGACATTTTAAATTCTACTTGTCACTTCTCATCAGCAGTATGACAGGTCCCCAAATTGCTCCTATCTCGAGTCAATTTCTGTCAAGTTAATACCACACCTCTGACAAATTACTGTTAAGTTTAACATTACACTTCTAACAGTAATTAAGTTGCTACCAAGTTCAATATTAAACCTCTGACAGTCATTTTCCCTCAGACTTCCATATCGAAGCTGAAATGAACGATGCTAAGTTTAATACTACACCTCTAGCGTCTAGGTCATTGCTAAGTTCAACAATACACTTAGGGTCATGACTTTCCCTCGGACTTCCTTGTCGAAGTCGAGATGACCAATGCCAAGTTCAAAATTATACCTCTAGCATTACCCTCACTGTCAACTTAAACATTACACCTATAACAGTGACACTTTCAGCTTTCCTAAATAAAGCTGGAATCCTTTGAGTAAGTTAATATCACACCTCTGACTCACACCCTTGTCGAGTTACATCACACTTCTGACAAGATTTAATTCAACCCGTTAAGTTAATATCACACCTCTAACGGTAAAGATTCTCCTAGATTCCCTGCGAGTCTAGTCTCACTTGTTATTCTTGTCAACAGAATAACAAGTCCACTTAAAAAATATTGTTAGGTTAACATTACACCGTTAACAGTGTTTTCACTAAATCCCCAGCTGGGTCTTAGTCAAGTAATTCCCAACCTCTGATGAAAACTCATCCTCCCTGGGGGTACAAATTCCACTTGTCATTCTCATTTATAGATTGGCAGGTCCACAAGAATTATCTTACTTCTGTCAAGTAATATCACACCTCTGACAGCATTGTTGAATTTCCTGAAACAGAATTTTCCTACAAACTCTGACTCGTTAGGAGTATTATCATATTTTTAGCAAGTCAAAAATCTTTTTACTTCCATTTCGTCTGATTTCAATACAAGAGGGAATTCAAGACAATGGAAGGAGACCAAAAAAAAAGAAAAAAAGTGTCGCTTTTATTTATGCCCAGACATATGAAAGTGATACAAGACGCTCTCTTATACAATAAGATTGAGTGTTACAATAAAGGAGTACAAAGAAGTCCCTCTCTCTCAGTAAAAGGTTGCACTCACTCCTTGAAGCATGCTCACCACTCCAAATACAAGATGTTTAGAAAGGCGCCAAAGAAGGGCTGAGCACCATGATGCATGACGTAAACATCGAAAGAGTCCATCGTTGGCAAGAACAACGGTGTTTCTTGAGGTCGAAATGCAGCAAAAGCCTTCTGATTCCACCCGACCAACTGGTATAGGTCATGACCCTTCGTTGATGAACATCTCTACCACCAGAAAGTCATCCAATGAGCATGAAATTTTTCGTCGATATCACTTCTAGGGTAAGATTGGAGAAGGGAGAATCCGAGACCTTGCAGGTGACGTCTTCTTTCCAGTGACCTGCAAGAGGACCATACCAACCACCATATCACCGCCATACCACTGTGACCATGTCGAGCCCGAGGGTACTGGCGGTGCATTATGTCCAATGAGGTCTTGACGGATGCCATCAGTCGCGCAAATCCTCGTCTCCAAAAACAGGAGCCGTGACTTCTCCTCCAATGGTCGACCATCGAACAGGTTCGCTGGCCGATTTATTCTCTCAAGGACCCAGCGAATATGTGAAAGGATGATTGAGGCTATCTGCGAGAAGCAAAAACTAGAAAATAGAATTCTGAAACAGAAAGATTGAAGAACAGACGCGGCTGTAGCTGTGAACTTCAGACGCAGGGATGACCCGCACAGAAAGTCAAAATCCTGTTGTGACAGAAACAGACGCGATCGAAGTTGTGGACTTCAGATACACACAGATCTGAACGCGGTCTAGTTTTAGACCGTGTCTAAAATATGAGACGCAAAGAGAACCAGATGCGAAAGTTGTCACATCTTTGTTCGAGAAACAAGGGTGCTACATCCAAGTCTGAAGCCCTCGGCCAGAATTAAAATTCTTTTAAGTCAACAACCTCAAACGCGAGCTCTATATGCAAAGCTCGCGTCTCATAGTCCAGATACAGAGTTAATCACACTTGCGTCCAGAGGATTTTAAGTTAGAGTTCAGACTCAATCAACTCGCGCTTCATCAAGAAGTCTAAAAGGCGCGACTTCTAAAAAATGGGCGCACCAGTCAGGCTTCAAGAGAAGGTCAAGAGAGTGAATCTCTTCAAGGGACAGCAAAACCAAAACTCAGTTGGACTGAGTATTTCATGGTGATAATTGATTCCTACCCGCAGAAGAACCCTCTAGAGGTTAAACTTTCTGCATCAAGGCGCGGATATAAAAGGTACTCAGAGAGACGCTTTTTGATCTTGAAATCACTTGACAGTGATAATCTTCAGGAAAGATTAAAGGAAAGCATGAAAGCTTTGAGTTTCGCTGTCCATGGGGGCACACCCACTGAAGGAAGAAGATTAAGTCAAGAAGAAAACCCTCAGAGCGCCTGCTCTCAAGGGAAAACAATCTAAGCAATAGACTGTTAAGGGGGCAAGGCCTATTTATAGGCAACCCATAAGGCCTGTAATTAATGGCGCAATAATCAGAGCCATCGGCCTAATTTCCCGCACGAACGTCAAAGCCCAATAAAGAGCTGACACGTGGATTGCCATTTCGAAAACGTCAAGGACAAAGTCCCCAATCGTCAACGCCGACTTGGCATTTAAAGATATTAATGCCAAAGCCTAATGAAGAGCTGACGCGTGGATTGCTGCTTCGAGAAACATCGAGGACGCAAATCCCCAATCGTCAACGCCAACTTGGCATTTAAGGTCAACCAGATCATTAAGACGGGTTGCATGCGACACTTGGGAGGTTGCGTCAAGCACAGACTCAAGGTCGCGTCCTGAAACCTGCGTCCCTTCATGAACCAAAGGCTGCGTTCTTTTCATTTCTGCTAAGAGATCCGTGACCGCGTCTCTTGGAGTGGTCCAGTGCCGCGTCCCCATAAATTATCTGGGATCCATGCATCAGTTTTGAGGAGCCTAAGATCGCGTCTCCATTGCATCCTAACAGAATCAAGGCCGCGTCTATAGATCTGCGTCCTTTCATAATATGAAGGGCTGCGTCCCCTTTATGGAAGAAACACCCATTTGAACCTCCTGAGCGACAGCGCTCGAAGATGAAGAAGTGTGTTTAGTCTTGGACGCCATTTTCGACCGTAAGATCCACTGTTGAAGATGGTGAAAATGAAAAAACAAAGCTTCAAGCTTTTCTTAACCCTAAAAGGCTCAGCGAAGAAGAAGAGTCTAATGATGACTCTTGAAAGACTGTTGTCTCTTTATAGGCCACAGTGATTCGCAGAGATACGCGGCGCTTGGCTCGAGGCCTAATCCCCGTCCGACGCGTGGCATGCATATAAATGCAGCGAAAAATCGCGCGCCAAAAGGAAGATGTCCTTCAATTGCTGGACGCGTGGCAACGCGCCCACAACAGGATTCGTGTTCAAGAGAAGATCGCGTCCCTTCGAAGAAGGCGCCTCTTCAGCTAGGCCAAAGTCGCACCTACTTCACAGAGTGAAAGCTGCGTCTTCATACCAAAAGACGCATCCCTACAAGAGGCGCGTCTTTAAAACAACATGACCCCTCGTCTACAGGACTTGCATTCAGTCCTTACTTCTGCAATTCAGTTCAAACAGTACACTGACACGAGCAGATGACTGTTCACCCCTGGTTCAAAGTACACCAACAAACAAGCTCAGAGCACTGGGGAGGTCTAGACTGCGTATCCAGACACCGCCACGATCATTTCTGACGGCTTCAAAGGGTTTCACAGTACACTCACAAAGACCGTATTCCAGACAGGATCAAGCTCAGAGCATCTCAAATGATTGTCAGCCCAAATGAGAAGTATGAACTCAACTAAGTCCAAAGTATTCGAAATCATCCCAGTCAACCGCGAAATATCGAAAACTTTGGAGGGGGTTCTGTAGGCTGTCTAAAAATCACTAAAAGACAAGTCATCAAAAAGCAGAGTCCAAACTCAGACGCAGGGCTAATCATAGCCATCACCGTAGCTCAAGACGCGAGGGTCGAAAACCCGCGTCTCAGCATCACTGCAGCACCAAGGCGCTACAGTATCAAAACGCGAGATTCGAAAACCCGCGTTCACTGTAGCATCAAGACGCGAGGGTCGAAACCCGCGTCTCAGCACCACTGCGGCATCAAGGCGCGAGGGTCGAAACCCGCGTCTCAGTACCACTGCGGCATCAAGGCGCGAGGGTCGAAACCCGCGTCTCAGCACCACTGCAGTACAAAGGCGCGAGGGTCAAACCCGCGTCTCAGTTATAACTGCCCTCGTTATTAGTCAATCACTGCCCACATAATGAGGAAGTTAACCCCCATTATGGAGCATTTTAGGGGGCACGTTCACCCCTGAAACTCTATAAATAACCCAGTTTGTTAACAACAAGCTCAGAGCACTGGGGAGGTCTAGACTGCGTATCCAGACACCCGCACGATCATTCTGACGGCTTCAAAGGGTTTCACAGTACACTCACAAAGACCGTATTCCAGACAGGATCAAGCTCAGAGCATCTCAAATGATTGTCAGCCCAATCATGAGAAGTATGAACTCAACTAAAGTCCAAAGTATTTCGAAATCCGTCCCAGTCAACCGCGGAATATCGAAAACTTTGGAGGGGGTTCTGTAGGTTGTCTGAAAATCACTAAAAGACAAGTCATCAAAAAAAGCAGAGTCCAAACTCAGACGCAGGCTAATCATAGCCATCACCGTAGCATCAAGACGCGAGGGTCGAAAACCCGCGTCTCAGCATCACTGTAGCACCAAGGCGCTACAGTATCAAGACGCGAGATTCGAAACCAGCGTTCACTTGCAGCATCAAGACGCGAGGGTCGAAACCCGCGTCTCAGCACCACTGCGGCATCAAGGCGCGAGGGTCGAAACCCGTGTCTCAGCACCACTGCGGCATCAAGGCGCGAGGGTCGAAACCCGCGTCTCAAACACCACTGCAGTATTAAGATGCGAGAGTCGAAACCTGCGTCTCTGCGTCACTACAGCACCAAGGCGCGAGGGTCAAACCCGCGTCTCAGTTATAACTGCCCCGTTATTGGGTCAATCACTGCCCCATAATGAGGAAGTTAACCCCCATTATGAAGAGCATTTTTAGGGGGGCACGTTTCACCCTGAAACCTCTATAAATAACTCGTTTGCTATGGAGAAGGGGTCGGTGATCAGATAATTCCTGGAGAAGAACTTGGCTTGTGAGCTGTTAGAAGCCCCGAGACTTCCACCGAAAAAGAAAGAGAGTTCAACTCTTCAAGCAACTTGCTGCGTACAAGTAATCTTTGCCTATAATCTCTTGAGATTCCTGGTCGACAGGAGCTGTGTTACTCCATCTGCCATCCAAAGAGAAGATTCCCAAGAGGTCCTGACGTTCACCTGGTCAACGGAAAACAAGATTCACTTTCCACCGCCACATCAAGAATCCAGCATTAAACAAAGGGGAGATCAAGTCTAAACATCTTCCCTCTCTTGTAGTCGGAGTGTCAACCCGCTGTAATCTTTCATTGATTCAAGGAAATTTTACAAGGAACCTTCTCCACCGTATAATTCTCGCACAAGAGTATTAAATCCTCTTCCCAGAAGGCGACAGCTTTCGCTATAAAGATGGGCTTAGGATTAGCCTCATCTCCTAGATTAATCTGAGCAACCTTATCTTCCG
>JAVJIF010027776.1:0-51303 GCA_038442645.1 Agave tequilana
CCACTGTTAATGTTCTGCCACACAGTCCCCCGGACAGTCTACACAAACTCTATTAGAGATGACTACTCCGTTACCGGTACTAATCTCCCACTGGTGTCTAAACATTCAACAGGTATAGAGTTCAAAGCAATGAAACTATCTGATATGTAACAATGAGAAGCGCCAGAATCAAAGAGGGCTAAGACAGGTTTGAGTGCACCATAATCTTACCTGCTACCACTTCTCCAGAAGTTTGGGCCTCTTCCGCTGTCAAGTTGTAGGCTCGTCCTCTTCCACGACCTGCTGCATTTCTAACTCCCTCTGGACTGGGCGGATAGCTTGTAGTGGGGGAGGGGGAAGAGCCCTCCTAACCATTGGTCCTTGGTTCCTCTGTCCATCTGGCCCTGGAAGTGCTGGTAATGCTGGTTGACCATTCCCATTCTTTTGTGGGGGCAGACTTCTACTGAATGATCACGGGAACCACATGCCAGGCATAACCCATTTGCCCTACGGCAATTCTGTTGAGTGTGACCCGTTTCTGGCAATAGTTACAAACGGGAAATGGTTGGGTTGTCTGAAAGGGGGCTCGCCGAAATGGTCGTCTCATTGGCGGAACCTCGCTGCTCTGTATGGACCTCCTCTCCCTGCTGGTGGAAATGGCCTCTTCATGGCCTGGTTCCTTATCATGTTAGATTTCCCTTTCTCCAGACCTCGCTCCACCTCTCGAGCTATGGTGAGGACTTGGGAATACGTTTTCAGCTGCTGGGGCATCAAGAGAATTTGAATGTCCATTCGCAAACCCTGTTGGAATCTACTCGCCCGCTTTTCTTCATCAGCCACCATATATGGAGCGAAGCGGCTCAGCCTCAAGAACTCAGCGGCATACTCATCCACAGACCGGTTCCACTGCTGAAGTCGGATGAAACTGTTCTTTCCATTTCTTTCTGAGCGGTGGCAGGGAAAATCTACTATAGAAGCTTTGAGAAAACTGGTCCCAAGTGACAGGTTTCTCCAGTCTTGCTCTTCAGCTAGCCACCAGGTCCTGGCTACATCCTTTAGTTGAATCTTGGCGACCTCCACTTGATTTTCTTTTGGGACCCCGGGCTGCGTTCAACAGATCTGTGGTGTCAATCAGCCATTGCTCAGCATCTAGTGGTTTCTCTTCTCCCGTGAATATCGCCGTTTGCAACCGCCTGAAGTCTGATACATTCCCCGGCCTTTGTTCCTTGGGAGTTACTAACTCTTGCCGAAGGAGTTCCGTCTGCTGTTGCTGATTTTCATCATAGTCTGGATAACCTCAGAATCTCAACATTCTCTCCCATGGGTCCATTTGATGTTTTGCCCGGAGTTGCTACGACCCGTCCTTCTATCCATACTTATGTTGGTAAAAAGGAGACTGGAACTGGAAAGATGGAAGGATTTTAGGACACAAGGAAAGGAATCAAGAAGGACAAGATAACTTTGTACATTGTAGTTGGCAATGGCAAATTCCATTAATTTGTTGCTTGGTTGTACTATAGGTGTGAGAGCCTAGGCTCTGATACCAACCTGTAACGCCCCGGTCCTGCGGGTACGGGGACGTCACTGCGACGTACATACGCAGGTCGGAAATACCCTCACGTATATACGTTAAGCATCAGTACAAGCAAGACAGAGTACGACAAGCGTAGCGCCCATTCATATGCCAACAAAGAAATACAATTGTACAAGGTTATCACAAGTTGTGACATACTCTTACATATCACATGCATCATATATCACAGCAAGCACAAAGTACGATTTACAATATAATTACAATATGCTCACGAGTTGAAAGGGAATCCCGCGAGCTCAAAAGGAAGGTCAGTACAACAAACCGAGACTAGTCAACTTGCTCGGCAAGGTAAGCTTGATCTTCCACAGAAGGCTCCACCTCGATCCAAGGTTCGGAACCTGAACATACAAATTCAAGGGAGTCAGGACCTCCCAAACAAGTGATCATGTTACACAGCCGAGTGGCATAAGAATAAGAATATGAGAGTTGGTACAATATCAAGAAATCATCAGCAAGTAAAAGAAGTACGACATGTTATAAACGAAAGGCATTGTATAAGCTCAAGTTACGACCTCATGAGACTAGTACTTCGAGGGAATAATCCAAACAAGGAAACCCTCATCTATATACCTTTATCTCATGTCACCGTAATCCAAGCGCATACAACACCCACAATTAGCGTCTTTATTATTATTATTATTATTATTATTACTCGTCTTACCCTGATATCTAGCTATGTGAACTAGCGTCCCAGCACACATAGATCCATATCCGAGTAAAGCAAGGTTGTTATTGGAAACCAGCGGGGGTATCAACGAACTATGTTTACAGTGGGTCCCGTGCATACCCGGGACCACGGCCCAGGATGTTCCGTTGCTTGGTGGACGGAACCTGCCGCTAGGCTAACAGGAGGGACTTATTGTATGCCCTTATCATGATGGTACCAGGAAGGAGGGAGCCAGCACTCCCCTCGTCGCCTGGAGGCCCACAGGTCAGACCGGAAATTTAGTTGCACAACATACCTAATGCCACTGTAAACACGAACCATATTGATAGCCGCATGTTTCCCCCGACCCAATGCAAGTTGTCTTATTTATGGTATATTAAATAATTATCAGATTTCGGGAATGAGCAGGAACATGTCAGGAGTACAGGTATATCAGGAGTACTAGTTCGTACCATAATGTATCACATGTGTATCAGGAGTACAGTTGTTCTATCAAGATGTCAGGTCATCATTCCCGTTATCGTGATATTATGAAGGTCAAGTGTATCATGCCTTATGTTAATAGATAGCATGATAAGAGGTGATATTCATCAAGTGACAAGTCTTGCAAATAGCAATATCATAAATGACCCAAAGATAATGTTCATAATCAAAGAAGTAATTAACCATAACAATTAATCAAGATTAGTCGACTAGGGAGAGAAATTAGTCGACTTAGAGAAGGAGTTAGTCGACTATAGTAAAGGGTCAAATCGACTTAAGAAGGCTGCGTTCGGTTGGGTCGCGTCTCAAAAAGTGGCACGTTTCAAGAAAGTGGTGCGTTTTCAGAAAAGTGGTGCGTTTTCAGGAAACTGGTGCGTTTTCAGAAAAGTGGTGCGTTTTCAGGAAACTAACTGTGCGTTTTCAGAAAACTGGTGCGTTTTCAGGAAACTGGTGCGTTTTCAGGAAACTGGTGCGTTTTTAGGAAACTGGTGCGTTTTCAGCAAACTGGTGCGTTTTCAGCAAACTGGGTGCGTTTTTAGGAATGGTGCGTTTTCAGGAAACTGGTGCGTTTTTAGGAAACTGGTGCGTTTTTAGGAAACTGGTGCGTTTTTCAGGAAACTGGTGCGTTTTCTTAACAAATATGAAATAATATCCAAGTCTTGCGAGTAGAATTACTCGCCTAAAACTGATCCTGTGATGCGTTCGACGCAGAGAAGCTCGGCCCCAATCCAAGAGGAGTGGCCGGTCCTCACAAGTGAAGGAAAGAGGTTGTGGTAGTTGGAGAAGATGGAGGTGCAAGTCTAGTTCACCACGCCAAATCGGGATTTTGCAAACGTTGTTGCGGGGGACGAATGTATAGTCCGTTAGAAAGAGGTCGACGAGGAGGTGAAGGTGGTATGCTTGGTGGAGGCTACGGTGGTGCAGGTGGTGTGGAGATGGTGATGAAGTTTTGTGGAGGTGATGGGTTCTTTTGGTGTCTCTTGGTGAAAGAGGTTGAAGAAGATGGAGTTAGTTGTTTGGAAATGGTGAAGGAGATGGAGGAGAAGAAGGTGGAGGAATTGGTGATGGAAAATGGAGATGGTGAGTAGTTGTGATGGCCGGCCAAAGGGCTTGGTGGTGGTGAGCTTGCTGTTGGAGCTTGCAGGAACAAAAAGGATGAAGGAAAATAATGAGAGAGAAGATGGGAGTGCATATATATAGAAGGGGAAAATAATATAATAACAAGCCATCATCACTTTCCCTCCATGAGTGCTGCGTTTGCAAAGTCCAAGGCTGCGTTTAGGCCATTTAAAGAGCAAACGTGGGAGCTCAAGGCTGCGTCCAGAGGAAAACGCAAGGAGGCTGCGTTTCAGAGAAAAGGACAAAGGCATGGGTGATTGGACTTGAGTTGAATTGGCCCATAAGCATTTAATGCAGCAAGGGGAGGATCACTGCATTAATGATGGATCCAACTGGTGAAGCTCGCGTTTGAGGAGGAGAGAGAAAAATGGAAAAAGAGATAAGTGAGATACTTGATAAATTCTCGGTATCTGGGAAAATACCGAAAACTCCGGAATGACCAAAAATTGAAGTATCCCGGAAAGCTATCCAAAAAATTCACAAAAATCATAAATATTATGAAATGACTTTTGGTGAAATCGGTTTTCCATAAATTCTATCTCATTTTCAAAATAAAAATCCTGGAATATATTGGGATCGGTGTCTACACCTGGTAAGCTGGATTTTTGATAAAATCTGAAAATTCTCAGAAAATGCCCAAAAGAAGAAAACATAATTCTAAGAAGGAATGTGAAAGCAGAATCCGAAAATTTGATTCCAATTGTAAATTAAAATTCCTGGAATCAACCAGTGATACTGGTCGACACCGGTTTTGAAGATCTACAATTTAATTCCGAAAATTCCAGAAAATCATGAAAAATCTAGAATATTAAAAAATAATATTTGAAACTAAATTAGTCAAATCTGAATACCAAACAGATCAAATCATGCAGTACAGCTATATGAGTAAGTATTTAAATAGCAGAAAATAAAATAAAATAATAAAAATAAAATACACCAAAAATCAGGATACGTAACTGTGCACGTATACCGAGGATGGGGTGTTACATGTCTTGTAAAGACATTTCCTGTTTAACAAACATCCATACATAATTGTGCACACATAATTGGATAACAGGAACACAGAAACAGAACTTTTATTTGTACAATAATGTCAATTACATAAGTACCAAAATATACATTTACAGATTGCCCAAAAGACCCATTCTTACAACATGTTCCTTGAATGTCTTTGGAGGCAATCCCTTTGTCATTAGATCAGCAACCATTAAAGTGGTACTTAAACTTACAATTGACACTTTCTGTTTCTCAACTCTTTCTCTAACCACCAAGTACTTAAGTTCTATATGTCTAGAACCATTAGAGTACTTACTATTCTTAGAGAAGAATACGGCTGCGTATTGTCACAATATATCGTCAGCGGCCTGGCAACAGAGTCAACTACACAAGTGCTGAGATAAAATTCCTTAGCCATAATGCATGATTTGTGGCCTCAAAACAAGCTATGAACTCAGCCTCCATCGTGGATGAAGCAATAATGGACTGCTTCACACTCTTCCACGAGATTGCCCCACCTGCTAGCAAGAAATAAATCCTGAGGTAGACTTCCTGCTATCTGGGCAACCACCAAAATCTGAGTCTGAATAGTCGATCACCTCCAACTGATCTGATCTCCTGTATGTGAGCATATAGTCCTTTGTCCCTTGAAGATACCGCATAACCTTCTTAGCCAACTTCCAGTGCTCCATTCCTGGATTGCTTTGGTATCTCCCAACATCCCAACAGCAAAGCTGATATCTGGCCTGGTACAAGTGCTTGCATACATCAAGCTCCCAACAGCTGATGCATACGGAACTTTCTGCATTTGACCCTTTTCTAAGTCATTTCTGGGACACTGGCTACCACTTAATCTGTCACCCTTCTGAATGGGTGCAGGACTGACTGAACACATTTTCATATGAAATCTTTCCAAGACTTGATTGATATACCCTTTCTGAGACAATCCTAGCAATCCTTGAGATCTATCCCTGAAGATCTCTATGCCAATAACATAATTTGCCTCACCCATATCAACCATCTGAAATTCTTGGTAAGATAGCTTTTAGTTTCATACAGCAAATCATGATCACTACTGGCTAACAAGATGTCATCTACATACAGAACCAGAAAAATAAACTTGCTCCCACTGATCTTTAGATATATACACTGATCAACAGTGTTTTCTGTAAATCCAAAAGAGGTAATGGTATCGTTAAACTTTATATACCATTGCCTGGAAGCTTGTTTAAGTCCATATAGATTTCTTTAATTTGCAAGCCAAGTGTTCTTGTTCTTTAATTGCGAACCCTTCAGGTTGCTCCATGTAGATATCCTCATCCAAATTTCCATTTAGAAAAGCAGTTTTCACATCCATTTGATGTAACTCCAATCATAATGAGCTACAAGTGCCATAATGATTCTAAGAGAATCCTTCTTTGATACTGGAGAGAAGGTCTCTGTATAGTCAATGCCTTCTTTCTGAGTGAAACCTTTGGCCACAAGTCTAGCCTTATATCGTTCGATATTACCTTTAGAGTCGCGCTTGGTCTTAAAGACCATTTACACCCGACTTTCTTACAGTTATAAGGCAATTCAACGAGATCCCAGACTTGGTTTTGGTCCATAGATTTCAACTCATCTTTCATAGCATCAACCCATTTACTAGAATCATTGCATTCTATGGCTTGTGAAAATGAAACTGGATCTTTATTAATCCCAATGTCATAGTCAGATTCCTGTAGATATACCACATAATCATCTGAAATGGCAGATCTTCTTTCCCTTTGAGATCTTCTCAAAGCTGCCGGTTGTGGTGGTTCTACAATATTTTCAATGGGAATATCCTCATGAAGTGGTGAACCAACATTAACTTGTTGTTCTGGTATCTCAACTTGATGATCAAGCTGAGGGACAACAATTTCTCTTGAAGGAAAGGGTATTGGGATATTTACCCTTACCACTTCAAGATCTACCTTTCTTGGTTCAGCACTCCCACTAATTTTACCATTTTTCAGGAATCTGGCATTACCAGTTTCAAGTATTCTTGTACTATGGTTAGGACAATAAAATTTGTATCCTTAGACTTATCTGGATAACCATGAAATACCCAGATATTATTTTTAAGTCTAATTTCTTTTCTTGTGGATTATATATTCTAGCCTCCGCTGGACAACCCAAATATGTAAATGTCTTAAACTGGGTTTCCTACCAGTCCACAACTCAAAAGGAGTTGTTGAGACAGCCTTACTAGGAACCCTGTTCAAGATATACATAGCAGTCTTTAAGGCTTCATTCCACAATGAAATGGGTACATTAGAGAAGCTCATCATGCTCCTAACCATATCCATAAGAGTTCGGTTCCGCTTTCAGCAACACCGTTCTGCTGAGGCGTACCTGGCATTGTGTATTGAGCACAAATGCCATGCTTTTCTAGAAATTTGGCAAATAAACCAGGATGTTGTCCTGACTCATCATATCTACCATAAAATTCACCACCTCGATCTGATCTTATGATTTTAACCTTCTATCTAATTGTCTCTCGACTTCTGTGATGAACACCTCTAGGATGTCTGTTGACTGATTTTTCCTGCACACAAAAATAAGGATATTAGATTTTAGAAATAATAGTGTGAGGTTCTCAGTTCTAATCCGCGGTAGCAGGGCTATGCGGGTCGTGATCCTCAGGGAGGGACTAGCGATGGAAGCGTTTGTAAGATTCTCTAAAGTTTTTATCTTTTTATTATTAGCAGTGGTGGTATTTACAATGGATGGTGGTAGAAAAGAATATGGAGATGAGTTGTATTTATTCTACAAAAAGGAAAAGAAAAGAAACGAAAAGAAAAGAAAACTTACTTGAGATTGGTTGAAGAAAGAACGTGAAAACCTTACATGTTCTACCTTGCTTAGGAGGCGTTCCACGAATAGATCATAAGATCGATCTCAATCCCTGTGCACATTATATCGTCAAGCATACTCAAGTACGAAGTGATGCGTAGCTTGGAGGAGACGTCTTCATGAACTATCGCTGGTTCTCACAGAGCTTAGTTATACGTGCTTATGGAATCTACTTGCATGTTCATCAACAACCACAAGATCACAGAGAAAAAGAAAAGAAAAACAAATAAAAATAACACATAAGAATAAAGAACAAAAAGAAAAGTAATTACCTTTATTGCTTTAATCAATGGCAGAGAAAAGAAGATACATCGGTGTCACGCTCAATATAATCCTCTCTCTCTCTTGAAAATAAAAAGAAAAGAAACCCTAATTTACAAAAGAAGAAAACCTAGAAGAAACCCTAATTTTGGCCCTTGGCTCGCCTCTGGACGCTCTGTACGTTGTACTGCAGGGGATATTTATAGGTGCAGAAGGCCGAGGAGTCCTAGATAAACCTGCCCACAAAATCTGGGATCTGGATGAGATCAAAGTGCCGCGTTTCCGCGCTTTTGCCGCGGATCCGCGGCACTTTAGTGGCTTCTGGCCACGCGCTTTGGCGCGTGGCTTCTCCTGGTCCGTTCCTCTGGGCTCCTGCTTCTAGAAGTGTGATCCTGGCCTTTTAATCTGGATTTTCGAGATAACTTGGTAATCAAGTTATCCTTAATCCAGATTTCTTCAAATCTTCTCTCCACGAAATTCCTCTTTATCTTGGCCTTTTATCCTCATCTTGCAGGTGTTTAGGGTTGGATAGAAGTCTATCCTTCCCTCATCTTTAATAATTGCAACTTTAGCCCTTTGTGTATTTACATTTTGACTCTTTGTATTTGCGCTTTGACTCTTGGGCTTCAAATATGGGCTTTTGGGCTTCATTAAGCTTTATTTCTTTCTTTTTATTATTTCGAGGCCTGCACACAATAAATCACAAAATATTAATAAATGTGCAGAATTATATAAATAATATGAAAATGTGACGGTAAATATGATGATAAAAATGCACTTTTCACTACCAATCACACCCCCACACTTATCTTTTTGCTCGTCCTCGAGTAAAAACAAAGAAAAAGAAAAAGTTAATCTAACCTAACTCACTTTCTGTAACGCCCCGATCCTGGCGGATACGGAGACATTACTGCAACGTATATACGCAAGTCAGAAGTACCTTCACGTATATACGCTAAGCATCAGTACAGGCAAGAATCAGAGTACGGAAGTAAGTGGTGCATTATACATTCCAACATATGAGTACAATTACAAAGTTATCACCAGAGGTGATCAATATTACAATAATATTACATCACCTGACAGGCGCAATTGCGAGAATACAAGAGATATACAGGAGTAACAGTATAAAAAGCACTCACGAGTTTACAAAGGAAAACTCGGAGGCACACAGGGGGCCTGGAAGGATAAGACTCTGGACGGTCTGCTGGAGATCCACGCTACCGCTGCGCCACTCTGATCAGCAACTGGGAGAATCCACACGCTCCAAGCTCCATGACCTGGACATGAGGATCCAGGGGAGTCAGATGAAACTCTCCAGGCGAGTGTGATACAAAAGCCAAGTGGCGAGCAAGGGTAAGCACATGTATAGTGATAAACCAAATAAAGCCGAGGGCGAGCAAATCTGATTGTATGGTTTCAGATCACGGCTCCATAAGACTAGTACGTCGAAAGAATAATCCAAATAAGGAAACCCTCATATATATACCCTTATCTTATGTCACCATAATCTAAGCACATACCACCAGACTGCACTCAAGACATGATAAGATAATAAGCGGGAGGCAGGTGGATACAAGGAATAGAGCAGGGCATGAGCAGTTAATATAATAGTACTCATAAAACCGAAAATCCGATGTAAAATCCAGGACAAGCAAATATAGTAAGGCATATCACAGATTCAAAGCCGTTTAAGCTGCAGGCTTCAGTATGTGTCCCATTCCACATACCTCTACTTACAACTTAAATAGCTGGTTATTAGACACTTTATTATTACTCGTCTTACCCTGATATCTAGCTATGTGAACTAGCGTCCCAGCACACATAGATCCATATCCGAGTAAAGCAAGGTTGTTATTGGAAACCATCGGGGGTATCAACGAACTATGTTTACAGTGGGTCCCGTACATACCCGGGACCACGGCCCAGGATTGTTCCGTTGCTTGGTGACGGAACCTGCCGCAAGGCTAACAGGAGGGACTTATGTATGCCCTTATCATGATTCAGGAGGAGGGAGCCAGCACTCCCCTCGATCGCCTGGAGGCCCACAGGTCAGACCGGAAGTTTTAGTTGCACAACATGCCTAATACCACTGTAAACACGAACACATATTGATAGCCGCATGTTTCCCCCGACCCGATGCAAGTTGTTCCTTTTATGATTTATTAGGTTAATTATCAATTTACGGGAATAACAGGAACATGACATGATCAGGAATTCAGGAGTTCAGGTCACTGTATATAATACAGGATAACAGGTCACTGATCATGATACAGGATATCAGGTCACTGTACATAGTACAGGATAACAAGGCAGGGTTCCCGTAAATGTGATAATCACAGGTCAAGTATATCATGCTGAGTGTCAAGGGATAGCATGACAAGATGGTGATATTAGACAGGTAACCAGTCATGTCAAGAGATTGATAATAATCCGGTGGCAAGTCATGTCATAACAAGGGGTCTTGCCAAATAGTAGCATGTCCGATGTTAGGTGATAACAATCAGTTGGCAGGTGATATACATGTGTTAAATAGTAACATGCATAAATGACAGGTATGAAGAAATGGCACGGTGGTAGAATAGTAACAAAGCACAATCAAGCGGAGCTGAGCAAGCTGGAAGTACAGACAGCAAACAGTATTTAACACTGGAGCGTCTGGCGAGGTTACCGGGACGACTCGACTGAAGTACGAGCGGTAAATCCGGCAGCAACTCGCCTAGACGAATCTAGTGGTAAAGCGCTGAACGCTGATCATGATAACCAGGCGGAGCTGAACAAGCTGGAGGCACAGGCAAGCGAACAGAGTTTAGACACTAATACGCTCTGCGAGGCTACCGGGCACTCGGATTAAGATACGAGTGGAGAATCCGGCAGCAACTCGCCTAAACGAATTTAGTGAATAAAGCACTGAGTGCTAAGCATGCTCACCAGGCGGAGCTGAGAAACCTGACGATCCCAATCACGCCTCTTTCGAGACAGTGATTGACCGGAGGCTGAACTGAGAGACCTGCCAGTCCCAATCACCTCTCTTTCGAGATAGTGAGTGACCGGAGGTTGAAGGGGTCCGGAAGCCAAGTATGGTATAAGGCAGTACAATACATCACAGGCATGGTATGAGTACAAGAAGTAAACTACCCTAGTACAAGCATTCGTCACAGAGCAATACATGTCCAGATATAGGCACTCGGCCATACACAATACAGGGACTCAGCCCAATACAAAATACATGGAAACATAGAATAAAATACATGTCGACCCGACAAAGCGGGGAATCCCAAATGGAGGCGAGAGAGAGGACACTCGCCTAAACCACCGGAAAGCCGAAAGTCTGGAATCCATGGAACTCGCGCACGCGCCATAAAATAGTATATATTTATGAGGAGAGAGAAAGTGAAGAGGAGAGAGAAAGAGTTAGAGAGAGGAAGAGGGAGAAACTTAGAGAGAGAAAGAGACTCAGGGAAACGCGGGTTGGAAAGTGAGACGCGGGGTTGCAGACGCGGGAGACGCGTCGCAGGAATAGCAGACGCGGGAATCACAGACGCGGGAATCACAGACGCGGGATTCGCGTCGCAAGAATGGCAGACGCGGGAATAGCAGACGCGGGATTCGCGTCGCATAGATGCCTCAACGCGAGACCTGTGTTCAAGTGCGGACGCGAGGGAAACGCGGACGCGGACGTGGGTTCTGCGTCGCGTCAATACAGAAACGCGCGGAGCGCGTTAAGGGATTGCCTAGACGCGGGGTGAGATCCGCGTTAGGAAAGTCTTGGCGAGGAAAATCACTCGCCGACAAGATTCCTTGCTGCGCCCGACGAAGGGAAGTTCGGCCCCAATCCAAAAGGAGGGTACCGGCCCTAAGTCTTGCCAACGGAGAAGAACGCGGCCCCAATCCAAAAGGAGTGGCCGGCTCTTGAGTCTTGCCGACGAAGAAGAGCACGGCCCCAATCCAAAAGGAGTGGCCGGCTCTGAAAGAGTTATTTCCAAATGGGGAAGACGAACAGGAAGAGGAACCAGGAGGAGAGAGAGAGACTCAGGAGAGAGAGTGAGAGGTCGAAGAGAGAGAGAGAGAGAAGGGATAACATGAGAGAGAGAGAGAGTTAGCAGGGGGGGAGAGAGAGGACCAATCAACAGGAGAGAAATGCAGAGAGAGAGACTGGGAGCAGGGGAGCTATTGCTCCCCTCCCACACACGCGCAGGGGGATGGAGCCCCCTGGCCGGACCTGGCCGCTGGCCAGGTGGCGGCGCCGGGTGGCGCCGGCCACCGGCAGAGGAGGAGGGGGCGGCTGCCCCCTCAACAGAGAGAAGGAGGGGGCTGTGCCCCCTCCAGCAGAGAAAGAGAGAGGGGCTTGCCCCCCTCTCAGCCCAGCACAGGGGGCCCAGGCGGGCTCCCTGGCCGCCCACGGCCGCCGGCACAGCGCCGGCGGCGCCAGAACAGGGGTGGCGCCGGCCACCCCAGGAGAGGAGAAGGAGGGGGCTGCTGCCCCCTCCACAGCAGCGCACAGGGGGCCGGGTGGCCCCCTGGCCGCGCCCAAGGCCGCCGGCACAGCGCCGGCGGCGGCCCGCCCTCGCCGGGGCGCCGGAGAAGAAGGGGAGCCGGTGAAGGTGATGGTGGTGGTGGTTGCCGGTCCCAAGGGAGAGGAAGAAAAGAAATGGAAAAGAAAAGAAAAGGAAGAAAAGAAAAGGTGAGGAGAAGAGGAGGCCGGAGCTCGAGGTCCCTCGCCGGCGCCGTGGCCGGAGCACCGGCGGTGGAGGTGGCCGTTGGATGGGGTCGTCGGCCACGAAGTGAAGGAGAAGAGAAGAAGAGAAATGAAAAGGAAGAAAAGAAAAGAAAGAAAAAAGAAAAAGTAAAAGGAGAGAGAGAGATTGTGATGGTGATTGATAGATGGGAGAGGATTAATGAGTGAGGGGGGTGGTGTCTCCCACGTGGGGGGAGTGGGCTGAGTCAGTGGGGGAAAAGAAAAAGGAAAGAAAGAAAGAAAGAAAAGAATGAATTGGAAAAATAATAATATTATAATATGGCCGTGAAAATCGACTGTTCCAGAAAAATTCCCAAAAATACCCGGAGGTAGAAAACGTCATCCTGAGGAATAATACGAAATCGATTTTCCAAAATAAAATCCCGTTTTCAAATTAAAAATCCAAAAGTCAGCCGCCGATACCGGTCTACACCGGGTCGGCCGGATTTTGATAAATTCTGAAAAATCTCAGAAAATGTATTAAAGAATAAAATATGATTTTAAGAAGTAAAGTGAAAGCGGAATTTGGAAATTCAATCCCGTTGTAAACTAAAAATCCTGGAATCAACCAGCGATACTGGCCGATACCGAATCCGATGGAATTTTCATAAATTCGTAAAATCCTCAGAAAAAGGTATTTAGATAGGAAATGTGATTTTGAGAAATAATGTCTAAAGACACTTTTAGTAATTCTAATTAGTTTGTAAATTAAAAATCCGGGAATCGGTCAGCAGTACTGGTCGACACCGGTTTTGAAGATTTTCAACTTAATTCAGGAAAATTCCAGAAAATCATAGAAAATCCAAATATTGGAAAACAGTATTTAAAACTAAAATCGGTCAATTTGGAATAACAAAAAGATCAAATTGAGAAGTCTACTAGGATCGAGTCCCCGGTTCAGACTAGGGCTGACTCCGAGTTCACAAATCCGAACCCAAGGCAATACGACCATATGAATAATTCATAATACAAAACAAATATAGGAAGTAAATCAAAAATACGATCAGAAAATACGAATACGCAACTAAGTACGTATTCCGGGAACGGGGTGTTACACTTTCGTAGGAATCACGGTTGCACTTAGCATGTGCAACAAGCCGTTAAACCCCTAGGTTACCCTAGAGGACGAGTGTTATCTCGTGAGGGTTTTCAGCGGATTGCACCCACAAAATCCATAAAAAGGAAAATATTTGAATTATTATTGAAGAGACTAAGTAGTCTATAAGTTTTAGGATCCTCAATTTTATTCATTCTTCAAACCTAGTCTTTATAAAGTCAATTGTTATTCATTTTAGGTAAGGATTAAAATTGAATTTCTAATATAGTCTTTTTCGTTACCAAAGTCATACGCACCCTTGTGAATCTAGGAATTCCTTAACTTGGACTCTCATGCCTCTTTCTTATTTTTATAACATCATCTAATTTTCTTTCGTGTAAGTATCAAGGCTTCTTGAGGCCCTCATACCTAACTAATTGACTATTAGATGTGTTAATATATATATATATATATATATATATTTTTTTTTTTTTGGCATGTATAACTCATCTAATTTTCTTTCGTATAAGTATCAAGGCTTCTTGAGGCCCTCATACCTAACTAATTGATTATTAGATGTGTTAATACATATATTATATTTCTTAGTCTTCTTAGGCTTTCTAATCCACCCATGTAACGAACTTAAAGTCGGTGGCTCCCAAACCGGTCGGCTTTAGGGCACCAGGTGAGAAAACACCCGCGGACTCAAATTCGAGTGAACTAGGCCTCAAAACTAAGGACTTTATTTTATTTACTCACCTTTAGGCATGAATACTTATGCTTCTTGAGGCACATGTATCAGCTTAATTGGTGATTTTTTTTTTCTTTTTCTTTTTTTTTTTCTTTTTTTTTTAATGAGGCACAAGGTCTTTGTCTTAGAATCCTAGATATGCATTTGGTATGCACATTTCATTAAGGTAAAAATCAAGACTAATTATTTATTCAATTTCTCTCCTATACCTAAAAATTAAACAATTTATTTATTTTGACCAAGTTTTTAGAAATCCTAATCATGATTTTCCTAATCCTTAAAACTAACTTAGATTTCTTTCAAAAAATAAGTCAAAATATTGTCCTTTTTATAATTTTTTTTTTAAAATTTTTTTCAGATTTTTTTATTATATTTTATTTATTTTTTTTTTTAGCAATTTTTTTTTTGTTAGTTTCTACCTATGTTAGTATGTTAGTAAAGCCCACCCCCACACTTATCTCATGTATTGTCCTCAATGTATGAAATGAATGCATATATGCATGAAAAAGAACAAGGGAAGGCAGAAAATTACCTTAGGGGGTGGTTCCGGAGGTGGTCTAATTGGTCCACGAAATGCGGCCCAAACAAGATAATGTGGTAGTTCACGGGACTTACCTTTATTTACCTCTTTTTTATTTACATGTTTACAGTCCCCAGTATGAATAGGATCATGGAAGATCCTCTCTTGAAACTTACTCCCTTTACATGACCAGTCCTGGAAAATCATCACAGAGTCATGGTCTATACCTATGTCCAACAAAAGAATGTGACTTGGTAGAATGGTTGACTTGGACTCAAGAATGATAGGTTCAGGATCTAATACCGACTCAGGAAAGAAACTCAAATCAAGTAAAGGTTCAGGAGTCGGGCTAGGATCAAGAAGTGGGTCCAAGTCAAGAAATTGAAACTCAAGTCTACAATCATTTTCCCACAATGGAATGTGACTCAATGTTGGTGATTCAAGTTCAGGAATGATAGGTGTGGGAATCAAAACTGACTTTAAAATATTACCTAAGTCGGGTAACAAAACAGGAGTCAATAATGATTCGGGAATTTGAACTTGATCATAGATTTGGGAATCTAGGTCACATATCTCATTAGTTTCAATCTCATAAAAATGGGAACTTGCCAATTTTTCCATGGGACTTTCAAATTGCACAATTGGTCAAGTTCAATATGATCATCAAAAATGGGTGATTCAATTTCATGATCTATGGGTATGGGAATAAATGTTGGCTCAGAAAATTGGTCCAAATTGGGTAAGGATACTGAGTCAACATAGATTCGAAGATGGAAACTGAATCGCAAAGTTGGGGATCGGTTTCACATTCATAATCTAATTCAATCTCATTGAAATTAAAACTAGCCAATTTGTCCAAGGATTGGGATTGAGCAGTTCATATTGATGTGATGAATTTGAATTTTGATCAAGGTCTTCTAAACAGAATGATTCTTGGTTCCTATCAAGATGCTCAAGAATGTTTGAAAGTCTAGAAATTTGATCATTTATTGTATCTTGCAACCGATCCACTTTTTCTTCTAACCCATCGAATAGATCAATGGAGGACTGAAACCTTGGTGATGTGGGAAAAGACGTATATGAAGATAATGGTTGAACAGGTGGTTGACCATATGGCTCAGGGTATTGAATCCCCATTGACTCTGTGAAGAGTAGTGATGATTATTCCAATCTTGTTCATAGTATTGGGACTGGGGCATGTAATGATTCGGATAAGACCAATCTGGCACACTAGGTTGGTCAAAGTTATGATATGCCGGGTTGGTAATATCCGAATAAGAGGTTGGTGTGTAATATGGATCCTCATTAAAATTGAAAAATTGTTGTTATAGGCCATATCACACAATCACAAACAAAACAAAAAGAAAACAAACAAAGAAGAAAATTTCTAACCTAAGTTAGGGTAGACCTAGACGTAGACGACTCCTAACTGGTTAGACTGTCCACGGGAGGTGGGTGTAGACTTTGACCACAAGTTAATCAGCCAGGTCGGGGCAAGAGTGGTGGGAGGTTTTCCGTCAAAGACGTTCCTTAATTAAATAACCACCACACTTCGGGCTTTCGGCCCTCAATCCCTTTCCTAGACACTGATTTGGCAAGAGTCAATTTCCAGCACTGTTCCCCCTTAGGATAATCTCCTATTGAGTCCGAGATGTCCCTAGGGCCAACGTCTACTCTTTTTTAGTTAGGCTTGGTTAGTGAGTGCTTGGGATATGATTTTTGGGCTAAGGAAGGGTGATGAAATCCCCACCTTATCTTGTTAATGGGTTATGCCCTTAAGATGAATTAGTGCAAGTGTACAAGATAAATAAATAAGAATAACTCAAAGCAGAAAATCAACCAAGAGATGAATCCTATTCTACATGCAATGCGTACGTACCTTGCTCCTCCAGCACTCTTCAACAGTAAAAATAAAGGAATTGAAAAGACACGTGCCTAATATGCAAACGTCTAATCAATTTTATCTTTAACAACAAATAATTTACTGTTGAATTAATTAGCAGTATACAGGTTTATCACAGAACAAACCCAACAGAGCAGAAAACAGTATTTGCAATTTGCAGAATCCTGCAAAAATTTCAGTGAGTAATCCTCCACTGTTGCCGCGTTTCCGCGGCTATGGCCGCGGATCCGCGGCAATACAGTAGTCTCTGATGCTCTGCCTTCAAGGGCAGAGGCACAGAGGAGCTATATGTCCACTGCTGCTGCTGTATTTTTGTTTCCTTTTCTCCAAACCTGCAAACAGAAAAGAATAAAGAATTAGTTAAAAATTAAATTTTTGTTTTAGAGATAAACTTACCGTCCCTCCCCGGCAACGGCGCCAATTTGTTGACTGATTTTTCCTGCACACAAAAATAAGGATATTAGATTTTGGAAATAATAGTGTGAGGTTCTCAGTTCTAATCCGCGGTAGCAGGGCTATGCGGGTCGTGATCCTCAGGAGGGACTAGCGATGGAAGCGTTTGTAAGATTCTCTAAAGTTTTTATCTTTTTATTATTAGCAGTGGTGGTATTTATAATGAATGGTGGTAGAAAAATATGGAGATGAGTTGTATTTATTCTACAAAAAGGAAAAGAAAAGAAACGAAAAGAAAAGAAAACTTACTTGAGATTGGTTGAAGAAAGAACGTGAAAACCTTACATGTTCTACCTTGCTTAGGAGGCGTTCCACGAATAGATCATAAGATCGATCTCAATCCCTGTGCACATTATATCGTCAAGCATACTCAAGTACGAAGTGATGCGTAGCTTGGAGGAGACGTCTTCATGAACTATCGCTGGTTCTCACAGAGCTTAGTTATACGTGCTTATGGAATCCACTTGCATATTCATCAACAACCACAAGATCACAGAGAAAAAGAAAGAAAAACAAAATAAAAATAACACATAAGAATAAAGAACAAAAAGAAAAGTAATTACCTTTATTGCTTTAATCAATGGCAGAGAAAAGAAGATACATCGGTGTCACGCTCAATATAATCCTCTCTCTTGAAAATAAAAAGAAAAGAAACCCTAATTTACAAAAGAAGAAAACCTAGAAGAAACCCTAATTTTGGCCCTTGGCTCGCCTCTGGACGCTCTGTACGTTGTACTGCAGGGGATATTTATAGGTGCAGAAGGCCGAGGAGTCCTAGATAAACCTGCCCACGAAATCTGGGATCTGGATGAGATCAAAGTGCCGCGTTTCCGCGGCTTTTGCCGCGGATCCGCGGCACTTTAGTGGCTTCTGGCCACGCGCTTTGGCGCGTGGCTTCTCCTGGTCCGTTCCTCTGGGCTCCTGCTTCTAGAAGTGTGATCCTGACCTTTTAATCTGGATTTTCGAGATAACTTGGTAATCAAGTTACCCTTAATCCAGATTTCTTCAAATCTTCTCTCCACGAAATTCATCTTTATCTTGGCCTTTTATCCTCATCTTGTAGGTGTTTAGGGTTGGATAGAAGTCTATCCTTCCCTCATCTTTAATAATTGCAACTTTAGCCCTTTGTGTATTTACATTTTGACTCTTTGTATTTGCGCTTTGACTCTTGGGCTTCAAATATGGCTTTTGGGCTTCATTAAGCTTTATTTCTTTCTTTTTATTATTTCGAGGCCTGCACACAATAAATCACAAAATATTAATAAATGTGCAGAATTATATAAATAAATATGAAAATGTGACGGTAAATATGATGATAAAAATGCACTTTTCACTACCAATCAATGTCAACAGCCTGAGACTTTTCATTAATTAGATACACATAATCATAACGTGACAGATCATCTATAAAGGTAATGAAATATCTCTCTCCAGTAAAACATGGAATGGAGAGTGGTCCGCAAATATCTGTATGAATTATTTCCAGGAGTTCTTTACTTCTTGTGGCACCTTTCTTAGTGTGTTTGGTTTGCTTTCCTTTTATGCAATCCACACACACATCAAAATCAGTGATGTCTAGGTTATCCAAAATTCCAGTCTTCACTAATCTTATAATTCTATCCCTGGAGATATGCCCCAGTCGCCTATGCCACAAGATTGAGGATTTTTCATTTATTAAGCCACGTTTTATACCAACATTCGAATGCAGAGATAATAAAGATTGTGCAAACTCATCATTCAATGAAATTTTATATAAACCATCACATAAAATTTCATGTCCAACCGGAATTGAATTATACATTAAAGAGAGTTTTCCACAACTAAACAAAACAGAATATCCAAAAACATCTAATTTGGATAATGACATTAAGTTTCTTGAAATCGAAGGTACATAAAAAGTATCCTCAAGATCCATCTGATGACCCGTCTCCAAGAGTAGTCGATAAACACCAACATATTCGACCTCCACTTTGAGACGGTTCCCCATAAAGACGAATCTCTCACTTTCCTTCGGTTTCCAGGTTGTAAGGAATCCCTGCATTGAATTAGTTATGAGAGTTGTGGCTCCAGAGTCAATCCACTAAGTATTAGAAGGAACTTCAGCAAGATTTGATTCAAAACATACAAAAGAAAGATTTGTACCTTTCTTTTCGAACCAAGCTTTCCTCTTGTTGCAGTCCTTCTTCACATGTCCTTTTCTGTCACAGAAGTAGCATTTGACAGTGAAAACCTTTCCATGACCTTGGCTGCTTTCCCCATGGACATGCCCTTTCTTTGATGGAAATCTCTTACCTCTTCCATATTTACCTTTCTTATGGATACCTCCTGAAGTTACTGCCAACACTGAGTGCTGCCCTTCTTGCCTCAGTCTCACTTCCTCTTGAACACACATACCAGTTAGCTCATTCAAGTTTCACTTATCCTTATGAGTATTGTAGTGGATCTTGAATGGCCCAAACTGAGAAGGAAGCGAGTTGAGGATGAACTGTACCAAGAAGGACTCATCCACTTTCATTCCCAGTGATCCTAGCTTAGCAGCCTTATCAGTCATATTTAGAATGTGTTGTTGAACTCCTCTATTACCATCATATTTCATGGTGGTAAGTTCAGCCATGAGGGTGCCAGCTAATGACTTATCTGCAGACTTAAAACGGTCTTTAACCGCACTTAATAGTTCAGATGCATTAGTTGTAGGAGGGAGTGAAGTCTTGATGTTATTAGCTATGGTCATCTTTATGAACATGAGACTGAGCCTATTAGACCTTTCCCAAGCTTTGGTATGACTGACCTGTTCTGCTGTACTCTCAGCAGTCACTTCATCAGGTTTGTCAACTGTTAGAGCCATGTCTAGGTCCAAAACACCCAGTGTAAACTGTACATGTTCAAACCACTCTGAAAAGTTGGTACCATCCAAGGCTGGAATGCTAGTGGCATGAGTGTGAAGGGAAGTAGGGACATTCACTGAAACATAATAGGACATTGCTCACATTAGGCCACGAATCAATACAAAGTTTTAAATTTAATTAAGATGAACTATTGATATCACTTTGATTTCTCCTTTGGGCGAAACCTAAGCATATCTAGTGTTCACTCTTTAGGTGAGACTCTTTTATCACCTATGTAGGTCTAATATAATTTATGCTATTTAGACAGTAAGTCATGTTACCTTTGGGTATCCACTTCTACACCACTAAGTTGCATAAATTACACTACCCTACCCCGGTTCATAATTATTTGAAAGAGACTTTCCTTTAGGCCAGTCCCATCTCCTAACTAGAACCGCCATCGAGAGTATTATTGTCTTTAATGTCACTTACATTGACAAGTCTTTTATGTAGTTGTATATTCATAAGGCTTACTAACATAGGTCACTTTGGCAACTACTAAATCAATAAACCAAATGAATACAAAACTAACCAATAATATTCTCTAATCTTGTTATTTGAGTAATGCCATAATACTTCAATACATTACTTGACCAATATCAATCAATATTAACACAACAACTTTAATGTGTAACACACTTTAATGATTGATAAAAACAACCATTAGTCGACTACAAGGAAAGACTAGTCGACTTGGGTCAAGTCAAGTCGACTACACATATAGGTCTAGTCGACTAGGGCAAAGAAAAGTTAGTCGACTATACCAATATTATTAGTCGACTATAAACTTTATTAGTCGACTACACATTTTATTAGTCGACTCCTGTTGGAAGGCAACTCTCGGTTAAATTATTAGTCGACTATACATAATATCAAGTCGACTATACATATAATTAGTCGACTATACAAAATAATTAGTCGACTCCTGTACTGAAACAGAGAATTCTCAACTTTCTGGATGGACTATTTGTAACACCCCGCTCCCGGAATACGTACTTAGTTGCGTATTCAGATTTTTCGATCGTATTTTTTGATTTACTCCTTGTATTTGTTTTGTATTATGAATTATTTATATGAACGTTCTATCTTGGATTTGGATTCGTGGACTCGGAGTCAGCCCTAGTCTGAACCGAGGGCCCGATCCTAGGGTATTACTCGATTTGGTCATTCCGGTAATCTGATTTGACCGATTTCAGTTTTGAACATCATTTTCCAATATTCTAGATTTTTTATGATTTTCTGGAATTTTCCTCAATTAAGTTGGGAATCTTCAAAACCGGTGTCGACCAGTGCCGCTGACCGAATCCCGGATTTTTAATTTACAAACTAATTAGAATTACTAAAAGTGTCTTTAGACATTATTTCTTAAAATCACATTTTCCATCTAAAAGCATTTTCTGAGAATTTTATGAATTTATGAAAATTCCACCGGATTCGGTATCGGCCAGTATCGCTGGTTGATTCCAGGATTTTTAGTTTACAATCGGGATTGAATTTCTGAATTCCGCTTTCACTTTACTTCTTAAAATTATATTTTATTCTTTAATACATTTTCTGGGATTTTTCAGAATTTATCAAAACCGGCCGACCCGGTGTAGACCGGTATCGGCGGTTGGCTTCCGGATTTTTAATTTGAAAACGGGATTCTATTTCTGAAAACCGATTTCATATTATTCCTCAGGATGACGTTTTCTACCTCCGAGTATTTTTTGAGATTTTTCCGGAACAGTCGATATTTCGCGACCATATTATAATATTATTATTTTCTTATCTTTTCTCCTCTTTCTTTTCTTTCTCTTCTCCCAACAACCCTGCAGCCCACTCCCCCACGTGGGAGACACCACCCCCCTCTCTCATTAATTCCCTCTCCCATTGTTGACTGATTTTTCCTGCACGCAAAAGTAAAGATATTAGATTTAGAAATAGATCGTACGAGGAATCAGTTCTAATCCGCGGTAGCAGGGCTATGCGGGTCGTGATCCTCAAGGAGGGACTGCGATGGAAGCGTTAAGCAAGTTATACTCTAAAGCTTTTATTTTTATTATTAGTAGTGGTATTTACAATGGATAGTATGGTATTTACAATGGGTCGGAAGAAAAGAATATGGAGAAGTTGTATTTATTCTACAAAAAGAAAAGAAAAGAAAAAGAAAGAGAACTTATCTCTTTATTTGCTTGC
The DNA here is from genome assembly GCA_038442645.1 of Agave tequilana. Taxonomy (NCBI): domain Eukaryota; kingdom Viridiplantae; phylum Streptophyta; class Magnoliopsida; order Asparagales; family Asparagaceae; genus Agave; species Agave tequilana. The sequence goes on from JAVJIF010027776.1 coordinate 22,441, forward strand.
CGTTTGAACCGTTGCGATGATTTCCCTTTTCTTGGAAGGCGTACAAGCACGGCTTATGGGATCGTCCGCCTTCTTAATCTACTCTACGAAATAAAACAACAAGCTATGAAGACTTGTTCATCGCCATGGGCCGTCAAGGTTCCTTCTTCGGCTAGGTAGTCTCAAAGCGTCAAGTTCTCACGGTTTGCAAGTCATCAGAGAAGGAAACAATATAGAAAACAAGATCAAAGAGAATAAGAACACAACATAAAATAGAAGAGATGAACAAATAAACATAACAAAAACAAACCTTTGAACGGATTTCATTAACAATTGAAGAAGAGTTGGCTTACACCGCTGTCACCTCAGTACAAGCATGGACTCTTTCCTCCATGAAAGCTTCCTCCACTCTCAGAATTTACAAAAGATAAACAAAAAGAAAACCTAACCTAGAAGAAAGAGGAAAAACCCTAAAAATCTGAACTTTGGCCCTTTGCTGGACGCTGGACGCTGTTTACGTTGCACTGCAGGTGATATTTATAGGTGCAGAAGGCTACAGAGTCCCGGATAAACATCACCACAAATTTGGGATCTGGATGAGATCAAAGTGCCGCGTTTCCGCGGCTTTTGCCGCGGATCCGCGGCACTCTGGTGACGTCTGGCCACGCGCTTTGGCGCGTGGCCTCTCCTGGTCCGTCCCTGTGGGCTTGTGCTTCTGGAATTTTGATCCTGGCCTTTTAATCTGGATTTTCGAGATAACTTGGTAATCAAGTTACTCTTAATCCAGATTTCTTCAAATTTTCTTCCCACGAATTTTCTTCTTATCTTGGCCTTTTATCCTCATCCTGCATGTGTTTAGGGTTAGATAGAAGTCTATCCTTCCCTAATCTCTGATATTTGCAACTTTTAGCCCTTGTATCTGCATTTTGACTTCTTGTAATTGCGCTTTTTCACCTGGGCTTCAAACATGGGCTTGGATCTGGGCTTTTGGGCTCTTTAGGCTTTATTTATTGCTAAAATAACAATTCGAGGCCTGCACACAATAAATTACAAATTATTAATAAATGTGCAGAATTAAATGAATAAATATGAAAATGTGATGGTAAATATGATGATAAAAATGCACTTTTCACTACCAATCACACCCCCACACTTATCTTTTTGCTCGTCCTCGAGTAAAAACAAAGAAAAAGAAAAAGAAATGAAAAGTTAATCTAACCTAACTCACTTTCGTAGGAATCACGATTGCACTTAGCACGTGCAACAAGCCGTTAAACCCCTAGGTTACCCTAGAGGACGAGTGTTGTCTCGTGAGGGTTTTCAGCGGATTGCACCCACAAAATCCAAAAAAGGAAAATATTTGAATTATTATTGAAGAGACTAAGTAGTCTATAAGTTTTAGGATCCTCATTTTTATTTATTCTTCAAACCTAGTCTTTATAAAGTCAATTGTTATTCATTTTAGGTAAGGATTAAAATTGAATTTCTAATATAGTCTTTTTCGTTACCAAAAATCATATGCACCCTTGTGAATCTAGGAATTCCTTAACTTGGACTCTCATGCCTCTTTATTATTTTTATAACATCATCTAATTTTCTTTCATGTAAGTATCAAGGCTTCTTGAGGCCCTCATACCTAACTAATTGACTATTAGATGTGTTAATATATTTATTTTTTTTATTATTTTTTTTTTTTGCATGTATAACTCATCTAATTTTCTTTCGTATAAGTATCAAGGCTTCTTGAGGCCCTCATACCTAACTAATTGATTATTAGATATGTTAATACATATATTATTTTTCTTAGTCTTCTTAGGCTTTCTAATCCACCCATGTAACGAATTTAAAGTCGATGACTCCCAAACCGGTTGGCTTTAGGGCACCAAGTGAGAAACACCCCGCGGACTCAAATTCGAGTGAACTAGGCCCCAAACTAAGGACTTTATTTTATTTACTCACCTTTAGGCATGAATACTTATGCTTCTTGAGGCACATGTATCAGCTTAATTGGTGATTTTTTTTTTTATGAGGCACAAGGTCTTTGTCTTAGAATCCTAGATATGCATTTGGTATGCACATTTCATTAAGGTAAAAATCAAGACTAATTATTTATTCAATTTCTCTCCTATACCTAAAAATTAAACAATTTATTTATTTTGACCAAGTTTTTAGAAATCCTAATCATGATTTTCCTAATCCTTAAAACTAACTTAGATTTCTTTCAAAAAATAAGTCAAATATTTCCTTTTTATAACATTTTTTTTTTTTTTAGCAAATTTTGTTAGTGTCTACCTATGTTAGTATGTTAGTAAAGCCCACCCCCACACTTATCTCATGCATTGTCCTCAATGTATGAATGAATGCATATATGCATGAAACAGAACAAGGGAAGGCGGAAGTTACCTTAGGGTGGTGGTTCCGGAGGTGGTCTAATTGGTCCACGAAATGCGGCCCAATCAAGATAACAGATAATTTGGTGGAACCCACCAGAAACTTTCCTTACATAACCCACAAAAATATATGTATAATTATTTTTAAAAATTTCCACCCCATCGAATTTCCAAATTTCATAATAAGTTTCAGAGTTAATTGTCTCAACCTCCTTGTCCCAAAATGGAGAATGAAAGGATGGAATTATTGACTTGGACATTATAGGTGCGGGAACGAATACCGACTCAGGGAAGATGCTCAAATCAAGTAAGGGCTCAGGAGTCGGGCTAGGTTCAAGAATTGGGTCCAAGTCAAGAAATTGAAACTCAAGTCCACAATTTTCTTCCCACAATGGAATGTGACCTAATATGGATGATATCTCTTTACTTCCAATATTAAGGAATTCTAGCTCATCGCCATACAATTCTTCAAAACTAAGGTCAACATCGTCCGTCAGAATTGTACAATCAATTTCAGAAGTAAAGAGATTGTGAGAATCTAGGTCAAGTTCAATATGATCATCTAAAATGGGTGATTCAATTTCATAATGAATTGGAATAGGATCCAATGTTGACTCGGGAAAAGTGAAATCAGGTGGAGACACTGGAGTCATTATTGGATCAGGAAATAAAATTGAATCATCAAGTGGAAGATCATGATCATATTCAAGCTCAAGTTCTAATTCAGGAAAGGAAAAACTTGCCAAGTTATCAAGAATTGGAGTTTCGGCAAGTTCACATGATGGTACTGAATTAGAATCTTGTTGTCCACAGCAACTTGGTTCGTCGGCTCTAAGTGAGTGGTCAATGAAAGCAGAAACGGCCGAACTGTGAGCATGTAAAGCTTGAACCATCAAATCTATGTCATGATCACGGGCTAATTGAGCCTCAGTCATGGCAGCTAGCATCTCTTTATAGTCGATAGGATCATCTTGTTCTGATTGGTCTTGAAAAGATGAAGTGTCATCATGATGAAATTGTGAGTCGGTGGACTCACGCATCATCCTATCTAAGATTGATGGTGATTGTTGCTTGGACTTATGCATACTTATCATTTCCCCAATAGATGGTAGTCTATTATGAATTGGTGGATCTAAGTATAAATCATTGAAAGAATGTGGACTAGATGGATATGGAGGACAATTTGGTTGAGAATTAGACTCGGGGGACTCGAAACCCCATGAACTCTGTGACGAGTTGAAATTATTATGAAAATTATAGTCATAAGATGGGGGTGTGGGTTATATTCATTCGGATAAGACCATTCCGGCACACTAGATTGGTCAAAGTTAGGGTATGCCGGGTTGGTAATATCCGAATAATAGTTAGGGGTGTAATATGGATTAAAATTGGAATTATTCTTATATGCCATATCACACCAACACAAACACAACAAACAAAAAGAAAAATTCTAACCTAAGTTAGGGTAGACCTATGACCTAGACGACTCCTAACTGGTTAGACTGTCCACGGGAGGTAGGGTGTAGACTTTGACCACAAGTTAATCAGCCAGGTCGGGGCAAGAGTGGTGGGAGGTTTTCCGTCAAAGACGTTCCTTAATTAAATAACCCCCACACTTCGGGCTTTCGGCCGTCAATCCCCTTCCTAGACACTGATTTGGCAGGAGTCAACTTCCAACACCGTTCCCCCTTAGGATAATCTCCTAATTGAGTCCGAGATGTCCCTAGGGCCAACGTCTACTAATTTTTAAGTTAGGCTTGGGTTAGTGAGTGCTCGGGATATGATTTTTGGGCTAAGGAAGGGTGATGAAATCCCCACCTTATCTTGTTATGGGTTATGCCCTTAAGATGAATTAGTGCAAGTGTACAAGATAAATAGATAAGAATCACTCAAAGCAGAAAATCAACCAAGAGATGAATCCTATTCTACATGCAATGCGTACGTACCTTGCTCCTCCAGCACTCTTCAACAGTAAATAAAAATAATTGAAAAGACACGTGCCTAATATGCAAACGTCTAATCAAATTTTTATTTTTAACAACCAATAATTTACTGTTGAATTATTAGCAATTTACAGGTGTATCACAGAACAAAACAGAATATATCAATAAGCAGAATTTTAATTTACAGAGACCTGCAAAAAATTTCAGTGAGTAATTCACTGCAATTGCCGCGGATCCGCGGCTCTGGCCGCGTTTCCGCGGCAAAGTTGCAGGTCCTTGTGCTCTGCCTTCGAGGGCAGAGGCACAGGATAGCTATATGTCCACTGCTGCGATAAGTTTCTGTTTCTTGTTCTCCAAACCTGCAAACAGAAAAGAATAAAAAATTAGTTAAAAATTAAATTTTTTTGTTTTAGAGATAACTTACCGTCCCTCCCCGGCAACGGCGCCAATTTGTTGACTGATTTTTCCTGCACGCAAAAGTAAAGATATTAGATTTAGAAATAGATCGTACGAGGAATCAGTTCTAATCCGCGGTAGCAGGGCTATGCGGGTCGTGATCCTCAAGGAGGGACTGCGATGGAAGCGTTAAGCAAGTTATACTCTAAAGCTTTTATTTTTATTATTAGTAGTGGTATTTACAATGGATAGTATGGTATTTACAATGGGTCGGAAGAAAAGAATATGGAGAAGTTGTATTTATTCTACAAAAAGAAAAGAAAAGAAAAAGAAAGAGAACTTATCTCTTTATTTGCTTGCCGTTTGAACCGTTGCGATGATTTCCCTTTTCTTGGAAGGCGTACAAGCACGGCTTATGGGATCGTCCGCCTTCTTAATCTACTCTACGAAATAAAACAACAAGCTATGAAGACTTGTTCATCGCCATGGGCCGTCAAGGTTCCTTCTTCGGCTAGGTAGTCTCAAAGCGTCAAGTTCTCACGGTTTGCAAGTCATCAGAGAAGGAAACAATATAGAAAACAAGATCAAAGAGAACAAGAACACAACATAAAATAGAAGAGATGAACAAATAAACATAACAAAAACAAACCTTTGAACGGATTTCATTAACAATTGAAGAAGAGTTGGCTTACACCGCTGTCACCTCAGTACAAGCATGGACTCTTTCCTCCATGAAAGCTTCCTCCACTCTCAGAATTTACAAAAGATAAACAAAAAGAAAACCTAACCTAGAAGAAAGAGGAAAAACCCTAAAAATCTGAACTTTGGCCCTTTGCTGGACGCTGGACGCTGTTTACGTTGCACTGCAGGTGATATTTATAGGTGCAGAAGGCTACAGAGTCCCGGATAAACATCACCACAAAATTTGGGATCTGGATGAGATCAAAGTGCCGCGTTTCCGCGGCTTTTGCCGCGGATCCGCGGCACTCTGGTGACGTCTGGCCACGCGCTTTGGCGCGTGGCCTCTCCTGGTCCGTCCCTGTGGGCTTGTGCTTCTGGAATTTTGATCCTGGCCTTTTAATCTGGATTTTCGAGATAACTTAGTAATCAAGTTACTCTTAATCCAGATTTCTTCAAATTTTCTTCCCACGAATTTTCTTCTTATCTTGGCCTTTTATCCTCATCCTGCATGTGTTTAGGGTTAGATAGAAGTCTATCCTTCCCTAATCTCTGATATTTGCAACTTTTAGCCCTTGTATCTGCATTTTGACTTCTTGTAATTGCGCTTTTTCACCTGGGCTTCAAACATGGGCTTGGATCTGGGCTTTTGGGCTCTTTAGGCTTTATTTATTGCTAAAATAACAATTCGAGGCCTGCACACAATAAATTACAAATTATTAATAAATGTGCAGAATTAAATGAATAAATATGAAAATGTGATGGTAAATATGATGATAAAAATGCACTTTTCACTACCAATCACCCATCACCATCCCTATCACACTCTCTCCTTTTCTTTTTCTTTTCTTTCTCTTTTCTTTCCCTCCATTTCTTTTCTCTTTTCTCTTCTTCTTCATTTCCTCCTCCTCCATCTGAGCTCACCCAACCAGCCACCCCGCCGGCGCCTCCGGCCACCACGGCGCCGGCGAGGGAACCCCATTCCGGCCATCTACTTCTCCTCTCTCCTTTTCCTTTTTTCTTTCTTTCTTTTTCTTTTCTTTTCCATTTCTTTCCTCCCCCCTTTGATCCGGCCAACCACCACCACCGCCGGCGAGCTCTCCTCCTCCTCCGGCGCCCCGGCGTGGGCAGACCGCCGCCGGCGCGAGGCCGGCGGCCTGGGCGCGGCCGGGGGGCCTCGCGCCCCCCGTGCACTGCTGTGGAGGGGGCAACAGCCCCCTCCTCCTTCTTCCCCTTGGGGTGGCCGGCGCCACCCCAGTCTGGCGCCGCCGGCGCTGTGCCGGCGGCCGTAGGCGGCCAAGGGGGCCCGCCTGGGCCCCTGTGCCTGAGCTGAAGGGGGAAAAGCCCCCCTCTTTCTCTGCTGGAGGGGGCACAGCCCCCTCCCTTCTCTGTTGAGGGGGCACTGCCCCCTCCTTCTCTGCCGGCGGCCAGCGCCGCCCGGCGCCGCCGCCTGGCCGGCGGCCAGGCCGAGCGCCCCCAATGGGGGCGCTGTGTGCGGGAGCCAAGGGGGGGAAACCCCTTTCCCTTCTCTGTTTCTCTCCCCTGGATTTTCTCTCTCTCTCTCTCTCTCTCCTGTTGATTCTCTCCCTCTCTCTCTCTCCTGGATCCAACATTCTCTCTCTCCCTCTTTTTCTCTCTCATGTATTGTCTCTCTCTCTCTTCCTGGTTCCTCTTCCTGTTCGTCTTCTCCTTTTGGGAAATGACTCTTATCAGGGCCGGCCACTCCTTTTAGGATTGGGGCCGCGTTCTCCTCCGTTGGCAAGATTCAGGGCCGGTACCCTCCTTTTGGATTGGGGCCGAACTTCCCTTCGTCGGGCGCAGCAAAGGAATCACCTTTCCTCCTCTCTGTTTGTTTCCTAACGCGGGTCTCGAACCTCGCGTTTGGGGCTCCTACGCAACGCGAACCCCGCGTCTGTGATTCCCGCGTCTGCTATTCCCGCGACGATACTCTCGCGTCTGTGATTCCCGCGTCTGCTATTCCCGCGACGCGACTCTCGCGTCTGTGATTCCCGCGTCTGCTATTCCCGCAACGCGAACCCCGCGTCTGTGATTCACGCGTCTGCTATTCCCGCGACGCGACTCTCGCGTCTGTGATCGCCGCGTCTGCTATTTCCGCGACGCGACTCCCGCGTCTGCGTCCCCCGCGTCTCACTTCCCATAACCCGCGTCTCCCTATATCTCTTTCTCTCTCTAGGTTTCTCCCTCTTCCTCTCTCTAACTCTTTCTCTCTCCTCTTCACTTTCTCTCTCCTCATAATTATATATATTATTTTATGGCGCGTGTGCGAGTTCCATGGATTCCAGACTTTTCGGCTTTCCGGTGATTTAGGCGAGTGTCCTCGCTCTCGCCTCCATTTGGGTTTCCCCGCTTCGTCGGGTCGACATATGTTTTATTCCCTGTTTCCATGTATTTTGTATTGGGCTGAGTCCCTGTATTTGTGTATGGCCGAGTGCCAATATCTGGACATGTATTGCTCTGTGACGAATGCTTGTACTAGAGTGGTTTCATTCTTGTACATATACCATGCCTGTGATGTATTGTACTGCCTTATACCACACTTGGCTTCCGGACCCTTCAACCTCCGGTCACTCACTATCTCGAAAGAGAGGTGATTGGGACCGGCAGGTCTCTCAGTTCAGCCTCCGGTCCCTCACTATCTCGAAAGAGGCGTGATTGGGATCGTCAGGTTTCTCAGCTCCGCCTGGTGAGCATGCTTAGCGCTCAGTGCTTTATTCACTAAATTCGTTTAGGCGAGTTGCTGCCGGATTCTCCACTCGTATCTTAATCCGAGTGTCCCGGTAACCTCGCAGAGCGCATTAGTGTCTAAACTCTGTTCGCTGCCTGTGCCTCCAGCTTGTTCAGCTCCGCCTGGTTATCATGATCAGCGTTCAGCGCTTTACCACTAGATTCGTCTAGGCAAGTTGCTGCCGGATTTACCGCTCGTACTTCAGTCGAGTCGTCCCGGTAACCTCGCCAGACGCTCCAGTGTTAAATACTGTTTGCTGTCTATACTTCCAGCTTGCTCAGCTCCGCTTGATTGTGCTCAGCTACTATTCTATCACATGCCATATATTTACCTGATATCTTAACACTTACCGTGCCATTACTTCATACCTGTCATTTACATGTCGTTATTTAACACATGTATATCACCTGCCAACTGATTTGCTATCACCTAACACTTGACATGCTACTACTTTGGCAAGACCCTTGTTATGACATGACTTGCCACCGGATTGTTATCAATCTCTTGACCTGACTGGTTACCTGTCTAATATCAATCTCTTGTCATGCTATCACTTGACACCCAGCATGATATACTTGACTCTTATGATTATCACGATAACGGGAATGATGACCTGACAATCTTGATAGTACAAACTGTACACCTGATACACATGTGATACATTATAGTACGAACCAGTACTCCTGATATACCTGTATTCATGACATTCCTGACTTGTTCTTGCTCATTCCCGGAATCTGATAATCATCTAATAAATCATAAAAGGAACAACTTGCATCGGGTCGGGGGAAACTTGCGGCTATCAATATGTGTTCGTGTTTACAGTGGTATTAGGCATGTTGTGCAACTAAAACTTCCGGTCTGACCTGTGGGCCTCCAGGCGACCGAGGGGAGTGCTGGCTCCCTCCTTCCTGGTACCATCATGATAAGGGCATACATAAGTCCCTCCTGTTCGCCTTGCGGCGGGTTCCGTCCACCAAGCAACGGAACAATCCTGGGCCGTGGTCCCGGGTATGTACGGGACCCACTGTAAACATAGTTCGTTGATACCCCCGCTGGTTTCCAACAACAATCTTGCTTTACTCGGATATGGATCTATGTGTGCTGGGACGCTAGTTCACATAGCTAGATATCAGGGTAAGACGAGTAATAATTAAGTGTCAAGTTAATAACCGGCTCTTTAAGTTGTAAGTAGAGGTATGTGGAATGGGACGCATACTGAAGCCTGCAACTTAAACGGCTATGAATCTGTGTTATGCCTTATCATATTTGCATGTCCGGGATTTTACATCGGATTTCCAGTTTTATGGTTATTATTATATTAGCTGCTCATGCTCTACTTTATTCCTTGTATCCACCTGCCTCCTGTTCATTTTCTTATCATGCCCTGAGTACAGTCGGGTTGTATGTGCTTAGATTATGGTGACATGAGATAAAGGTATATAGATGAGGGTTTCCTTGTTTGGATTATTCCTTCGACGTACTAGTCTTATGGAGCCGTGATCTGGAACCATACAACCAGATTTGCTCGTCCTCGGCTTTGTTTGGTTTTATCGCTATACATGTGCTTACCCTTGCTCGCCACTTGGCTTTTGTATCACCACTCGCCTGGGGAGTTTCATCTGACTCCCCTGGATTCTCATGTCCAGGTCATGGAGCTTGGAGCGTGTGGATTCTCCCTGTTGCTGATCAGAGTAGCGCAGCGGTAGCGTGGATTTCCAGCAGATCATCCGAAGCTCTATCCTTCCAGGCCCCCTGTGTGCCTCTCGAGTTTTCCTTTTTGTAAACTCGTGAGTGCCCTTGTACTATTCATTCTTGTATATCTCCTTGTAATCTCGCAATTGCGCATATCAGTGATGTAATATTCATGTAATATTGGATCACCTCTGGTGATAACTTTGTAATTGTACTCATGTGTTGGAATGTATAATGCACCACTTGCTTCCGTACTCTGATTCTTGCTTGTACTGATGCTTAGCGTATATACGTGAGGGTAGTTTCTGACCTACGTATATACGTTGCAGTAATGTCTCCGTATCCGCCAGGATCGGGGCGTTACACTATTAGTCGACTTGACCTATACCTATAGTCGACTAATATTCCACGAATCAGTTACAGATTGCAGTTCCAGAAATCGACTGATGCCAAATTTTTAAGGAAAATTAGGGAAAAATTAGGGCTTTTAATCCTGATTAGATCCCAGATAATAAACAATTCGTGGGATTTAGGATCTTAATAGAATCATGAATATATAATCTTAGATCTGAATTAAATGATTAAAATTCTTCATGAAACTATTAATCATCAAAACCCTAATTAATCCATAATCAAAATCTGAGATGTATTGATTCTAAAACCCCGCTCTGATACCAAATGTTGGAAATAAAATAGAATTTAATGCGGAATAATGGCCATGAATCTGAATCATATACATCTCAAGAATTGAAAGCATATACAATTAAATACATATATGTACCGGAAGCCATTAGAATGGATGAAGATGAAGATCTCCTCTTGTGATCTTTGCAAGTTCCAATCTGTAAAGCAATTCTTCTTGCAAACCCTAATCAAGGCCACTTCTTCTCTCTATCTCTTTTTCCTTTTCACAAACCTATTTTTCTGTCACTGATGGAATCCTCACAAGGGAGATTTTGTATTTCTTTACAAGAGGAGAGAAGAGGGTCTATTATGCAAGAAAGCCATTATTTGCAAATCCCTAAATTGCAAATAACCACATGTAATAAAACCACCCATCATGACCCTTTATATCCCACATGATTATTAAATATGCATAAGTGTAACTTTATATTTTGGGCATACATGAATATCAGTTAACCTTAATTAGGAATCCAATGTTAATTAACCAAGGTTAAGTGGTCCACCTTAATGTGAGATTAACACGATTTTGAGAAGGAGATTAGATAGAGCACTTTGGACCAATGGCCCAATGCTGGGTAAAGTTTTATTGACAAAGTAGAAGCACAACGTGGCCCAGTGCTAAGCATGTGCTACATGAGCGCGACTCAGCGCTAGCTCGAGAACCCCATGAGAACTTCGATCAAGAGAAAAATTTTAAAAGGCTCTAATATCATGTTAAATCGGTTAAAAAAAAACTGAATTGTGTATATTAATGAGAGCAATGGCCGAGTGTGTGGGTATCTATGCGTACAATTGCATAATTAAAAATATCTAATCCTAATACAATTAGTGTGGTGTAATTCTAATTATAATATTCTTAATAATTATATAATAAAGAGATAAATCTAAAGTATCCAAATAATACAAAATAAAAATAATTTAATGATCTAAATTTCTTCTTACAAATTAAAAAAATCTTGTTTTTAGAGAAAAACGCGTAACTATATGAATAAATTTAATCTCAAACTTTTTTGTGTTTAATTAAGTTTCGAAAAAAATCTTATCAATGTTTTAAAATTATTGAAAGTATTAGCATATTTCTTTCATATATACTTTTTCTTTCTGGATAAGTATATGATAACTATCATTTGTATTTTATATATAGTTTCTCGTACTTAAATTCATATAAGGACTAGTGAAATATTTTTTTAACTATCTTATGATACAGATAAATTAAATCTTGTTTATAGTGTATAATAATTATTTGATGACACTAATCAACATATGATAATTATATTTTACTATTAAATTATTGATAATCTTATGTCAACATGTATGTGTCCAATATACTAGTAATAAAAATATCTATGCTTACCAGGTGTGTAATTTTGGATCCACTTATGTCTGAAATGATAACAACGCGGTAATTCTAAGAGCACTTTCACCCGTTCTCAGGCAAAAAACAGAGAAGGGTGTTTTTTTTGGGGAAAAATCAATTTGCTCGGGCACAAGCTTAGACTCCTCGTGCCTGAGCTTGTGCCTAGACAATGTGGGACCCACAATTATGGAACATGTTTTTGTAAAATTTTAAGTGTACCATGCTATATTGTCTGGACAAAAAAGACTGCGGTGAAAGTACTCTAATGGTGGTTGCCAAGCATTTAACAACCCACATGGATAAAAGAGGGGCCTCTGTTTCCTGAAATCCAGGGAATTTGATCAGACAACACCTAGTGGAGTTTTTTCTTCTCATGGCATCCAAATCTTGAACATAACTAAAAATAATGGCTTAGAATAAAAATATACTAATTAACAAGCTCTAACTGTTGTATGAATTAGTTTATTAATATCAGCCCACTACTAGGCTCTGAACTTTGAACTAGTCATGTAGTTTGTTTGAAGTTGATTCAAAAAGTTGACAAGAAGATTTGGCCTTGGAACTCTTAATGCTTTAGTTATGTCCCTTGCCCTCGATAGAATTTCTGGATTCTGAACTAGTAGCAAAGTTCAAAATAGTCTAATTAATTTGGAAGCTACTAGTCTTTTGTGGAAAGAGAGGGTAAAAATCTAGTTAGTAGAATTTTTTTTAACCCAAATTGATGGTAGCAGCAACAGTAGAAGACTAGAGCAGAGAACAGCTTTCGACAAGCCTGAGTGTTGTCGACAGCTGATACTTGAATACACAGATATAGAGAGTGGAGTTATACAACCTATCTACAATCAATGAGGCCTATCGACAGTGCCCCCATGGATGTTGACAGTTCCCCCATGGTTGTCGACATCAGCTACTGTAACCCCCGATTCTAAATGTACGTGTCACAGTGTCGGTACTCGATACGACAAAGTTGATTTGACCTTTCTGATCGTCGTATTGAGCCGGATTCAGCTTCAGATATTATTTTTCAATATTTTAGATTTTTGTTAAAAATTTTCCTGAATTATTTTGAAAAATCTCCGAATTCAGTGTCGACTGATGACGATAACTGGCTCTACGATTTTTAATTCACAACTAGGGTTGAATTTCAAGAATCTGTTTTTAAATTATTTTTAAAATCATATTTTCTACCTTAGTGTATTTTTGGAGATTTTTCTGAATTTATCAGAAATTCTGTTGAACCGGTGTCGACCGGTAGCAGCGATACATTTCAGGATTTTTTACTTACAAATTAGATTGAATTTCTTAAATCCAATTTCACATTACTCCTTCCTGTAATATTCTATATTTTACAAAAAAATTGGGAACAATTCTGAACTAGGTCAATTTTGACCCAATTAATTTGTTACAGGAGTGTAGCTCACTTTCTTACGATCGTAACAGTTACAGAATCGTCTAAATCGGACTCCAGATGCTCCAGATATCGCCTAAATGCTAGAAATCATATAAAGGGATTAACTATGTAATTAAAAAGGTTTGCAATGCAAATCTTATAACCTATTAAGGATTTTTATGCAAAGTTACCTTTTTAATGAGTCGAGTATGGGTTGTTAACGAGTCGGGTTCAGATCCGAAATTCAAACCCAATTGACTTAAATGAATATGGGTTAATGGGTTTAGAGGGTCAATGGGTTAACGGGTTTTGAGTTTCTAAAATATTGGGTGCGGGTTTGAATAAGTGGGTTTCGGATCCAATTAGAAATAGAAAGAGAGGGGGGAGAGAGAGAGAGGAGAGAGAGAGAGAAGGGAGCAGGAAGTTGCGGCCAGGCTAGGCCTAGCCGCACCGTCGGTAATGGGTCTCCGTCTGACCGGCGGAGACGCACAGAGAAAAAGAGAGAGGTAGAGAGAGATGGGGAGAGAAAAAAGAAAGAAGAAAAAAGAGGCGAGAAAGAAAGAAAGAAAGAAAGAAAGAGAAGGGGGAGAACAACGACAGATCGGACTTGGCCGGCCGTGGGTGGCACCGCGGTCAGGGGCGGCGGCCTGGCCCTGGTGGACGACTGTGGCACAATAGAAGTGGTGGTGGTGCTGGTTGAAAGAGGGGATGTGGTGGTTTGATGATGGGTTTGCTTGAAAGTGAAGGAGGAAATATTAAGGAGAAGGAGGTGTTGGAGAAATGGTGGTGATGATGGCTTGGAGAGAGGTGGTCCACCTAGGAGGAGGCCAGGGAAGGTGTCGTCGGTGTGGGAGCTCACCGGCGGTGGTTCTTGGTAGTGGTCGGCTGTGAAATGGAAGAAGAGGGGGAGAGAGATTAAGAGATGGTGAGTTTAATTAAAGAGTGGGAGAGAGGGAGTGAGAGTTAGGAAAAGAGAGGAGATAATTAGAGAGGGAATTAGAGATAATAAGAGGAGAGGCGGTTGGGTGAAGGTGGTGGAATGACTTGGGTAGGAAGAAACGAGAAAATTAGAGAATATTACAGGAAGGAGTAATGTGAAATTGTATTCAAGAAATTCAGTCTAGTTTATAAATTAAAATCCTGAAATGCATCGTCAATACAGGTCGACACCGGTTCAGCCAAATTTTTGATAAACTCAGAAAAATCTCCAAAAAATACGCTAAGGTAGAAAATATGATTTTATTTCTTGATTTATTATCCGTAAATTTATATTGAATAATTAAAAGATGTTGATAAAGAAAACCCAGATTTATAGTTAAATACGGTAGCGTAGGTAATTGTATGATATCGATCATGTTCGTAATATTAAAATCATTACAACAAAATAAGAATAAGCTGGCACATGTTCATGTCACCTTGATACTGGCACCATTACATGAATATTCTACTACACCAGATCACTATTATTTTATATACTAGTATCACCGGTGAGCAGACATTGTTATAGTCTGTACTTATATCATTTAAAATGCTAGGCATTCCAGTACAATGGACATTATGCTTTGTGTATGCACTTATTACACTGGACACTGTCATTCCATATACTTGTATCACCGCTACACATATCTTGTTACACATGACGTCTATTATTTCATGTTCATGTACCCTGATACATGGATACATTATCACACTGGATATTGTTACACAAATACTCTGTACACTATTATTTCATGTTGTTACATCAATGTGACATATATTCAGCGGTATACATGCAATTGATTGTTTTTGTATTCCTATTCCATGACCACTGCTCCTATTATATGGATTATTGCTACATAGATATTCCTATATTCTCATTACATGATTGTTTCCTGTTACTGATATTGACACTCCCTGTTACTGGACATGAGTGTTGTTGATATGCGATGTGTGAAACTAAATGCCACATGGATCTAAGCCATGGAGGGCACCTCTAGAATCCCTCGTCTCTTGTTTCCCGTTTCCCATTGTCTTATTTTATAATAACAACATAGCTCATATCTAGTTATTGTGTGACTTGTATCATGCACTGTTATTGTTCTCGATATATTGTGTACTTTAAATATATAAAATGTAACATGGGGTTGGGGGAGACTTGACGGTTGACTAGATCTTATCGGGTGGATGTACAGGATCTATATTTATCCCACTGCAGGGGATGGTAGTATTGGCTACCAATTGTATATAGCTTTTATGAGCTCTCATTTCTCGTTTCATGCTCTTTTCTTAGCGGAGGGCCCTGGTCTCAGCAGCTAACAACAAAAACAACTAAGTCATTTATCCCAAGTATTTGGGGTAGGCTACTGAACCAAAAGAGAATTACGCCGGGTCGGGCACATGGATCAACTTTCTCTACTCATTCCTATCGAGCAATATGCCTTCATTAAAACCTTTAGCCTTTATATCTTGTCGTATCACCTCCATCCTTGTTTTCTTCGGTCTCCCCTGAGCTCTTTTAACTTAAATAGTTTGATACGCTCTACTCGCTGGATTGGCGCATCTGTAAATCTATGTCGCACATGACCAAACCATCTTAAGCGGTTTTCTCTCATCTTCTCTTCTATAGGGCTACGCCTATTTTAGTGTGAATATCCTCATTTTTCATCTTATCTCTTCCCGTGTTATCACACGTCCAACGAAGCATGCGCATCTCTTTTATACTTATCTTCTGGGCGTGATATCTCTTTATAGCCTAATATTTTGTGTCATATAACAAAGTTGGCCTAATAGTAGTCCGATAAAACTTTTCATTCAGTCATAATGGAATGTTACGATCGCATAAAACTCATATTGCACTCCTCCATTTCAACCATGAGATTGTTTAAGGCCGTGATCCCGGGTATGCACGGGATACACCCACCCGATTAGAACTCCTTGACCATTGGGTTTCTAAATAAAATAATGAATCAGTATAAATAATAGTGACATCGGAAACGTTTGTTATTTGGTCACTCTCTTGTTCGGATCGTGGTACCCGTATACCATGTTCGGATGAGTTCGACTGGAGTGAGGACTCCAGTATGAACTGTCAGTGGTATGAGACACTGAAAGAGATTGATTAAAATATAAGACGGTGCTGATTGTTATTATTGTATAAATAACATGACTTGTCTGATATATGTATACTACTATTCAGTTGTACTTGTTACTATTTCTGATATTTTATCCAATATCATGTTACTTGTATACCTTATTACACTTTCTGATACTTGTTACACTTCATGTGGTGACGCACTATTCATATATATGTATACTCTGCATTCCATATATTCTACTTCATGTATACCATGTAGACACTATTACTATATAATCACAACATTGTAGTAAGATTATTATGCATACTTCATATCTGCATGTTCATATTCATCATGACATCATTATGCTACTGTTATTATTAGATTAAAGAAGAAAAATAAAGTAATTAAAATTGCTACATGTTACTTATACACACTGATGTAATTAGGAATATTGAATACTGTATCATTTTACGCATATTGAGAATAATATATAAATGGTATAACACTATTGACTGTAGCAACACTATTCCCAAAGTGACATACCTATTATTTTTGGTAACACAGCCTGGACATATAAATGGATAGTAATGATATTAAATTAATATTATTGTGGTAATGATACTATTATAACATATGAGGTATTGATGATATGAAAATATGACACTTGTATATTTCTCCCGATTGTTAGTATCATAATATTGTATCACCGGTAGATAACATGAATCTATTATTATTGTGGTTGTATTACTATAGTATATATATTACCGCTCCCTTCATTTTACCACTCACTAGGTCACTTTCTGTTATTATTATTGTTCTCATTTTCCACAACAGTAAAGCCAGCTTTCTTTGGCACAGCGTGAACAGGACTAACCCATTGACTATCGGATATGGGATATATGATCCCATTGTCTAATAGTTTCATTATCTCAGATTTAACAGCTTCTTGCATAATAGGGTTAAGTCGACGCTGTGGATCTCTTTTCGGCTTGGCATCTTCCGTTAAGTGAATCCTGTGTTGAACAATAGTAGGACTAATCCCCTTAATATCAGCCATAGTCCAGCCAATGGCTTCTTTATTCTCCCTTAGCACAGTCAGAAGGTCCTCTTCTTGTTTTTCCGTGAGATTAGATGCAATGATAACAGGAAAAGATTCCTTCTCACCCAAGTACTTGTACTTGAGATGGCCAGGAAGAACCTTAAGCTCAACTGAAGGGACTGGATTTATAACAGGTTGCTCATGGTGCAAGGGAAGAACAGGGTTGGAATTCGTAGTCCTTTCAACATCTGATTCAACAATCTGGTCAAGAGTTAGGTCGTCAGCTTCTAACTCAAATTCCTCTTCAGAATCATATTCCACCTCCTCCACGTGTTCACTGGTTAATCCCTCTATCAAGTTAACATCAAAAGAGTCATTCTCCACATCCCTTGGTTGCTTCCCCAGATGGAAGACATTCACCTCCTTCGTCATATCTCCGAACGTCAGCCGCATCGATCCATTTCGACAGTTAATGATTGCATTCGCTGTGGCTAAGAAAGGACGTCCTAGAATGACAGGTGTTTGCGCTCTGTGGTTTTGTACGGCTGTGTTTCTAAAACAACAAAGTCCACGGGGTAAATGAATTCCCCCACCCGTATTAAGACATCCGTAATTTCCCCCTTGGGAATCTTAACAGAGCGATCAGCCAGCTGAATAGTCATCTGGGTAGGACGAAGGTTGCCTAACCCTAACTGCTGGTACACGGAAAAAGGGAGAAGATTGATGCTTGCGCCCAAGTCTAGCAAAGCCCTATTTACAGTGGTCTGCCCTATGATACAAGAGATGGTAGGGCTCCCTGGATCCTTGTACTTTACAGGGATTGGACCATTAAGCAATTCACTCAGATTGGAAGCCAAAAAGACTTTCTTAGGGACATTTGCCTTTCTTTTCTTAGTACACATCTCTTTCAGAAACTTAGCGTATGATGGGACTTGCTGAATAGCATCTAAGAGAGGGACATTGATTTGCACTTGGTTAAATATCTCTCTGATCTTCTCCATGTGAGCATTATTCTTATGATTTGTAAGCCTATTCGGGAATGGGACAACAGGCTTATAAATTTGCTCATCAACTTTCTCTTTTCCTTTTGACTGGGACGTGGATGGTTGTGAACTTGATGAAGGAATATCTTGCAAAGGTTGAATTGGAACAGAAGTTGATGTTTTTGACAAAGATTTTGGAGACTGATTTGAGACCTTGTTGTCTACTTGTTTCCCAGACCTTAGGATATGAATGGCTTGGCAGTGGCTTTGGCTGGGTCCCAAGTCTTCAACTTCATGCAGAGGAAAATGGGCTCTAGGATTAGGCACAGGTTGGCTAGGCAACATTCCTTTTTGCCTTTCAGTCAAGGAATTAGCCAACTGTCCTATTTGGATTTGTAACTTATTCATGTCCTGCTGCTGATTATTCATCATTGCGGCTTGGGTTTTGGACAAAGTCTCTATCATCTTCTCCAACTCAGAAATTTTCTTATCTGAAGGATTGGGTGATGGATGATTATGGTATTGGGGAGGAAAATTAGCTTGATATGGCACAGAATTTTGGAATGGTTGGAATCTAGGTGGACTCTGATATGAATTGAAATTTGGTGGGTTTTGATGGTAAGTGGGTGGATGTGCCTGAGCAGGGTATTGCTGATGTGGAAATGGTTGTCTCGACTGCTCAGGTCCAGACTGACTCCAAGAGAAGTTAGGATGGTTACGCCACCCTGGATTGTAGGTCTTGGAATAAGGATTGTATGGAGGTCTGGTATATGCGGCATTCATACTCTCCTGAAAATTTTTGAGAGTAATACACTGGACACTCTTCCAACACATGATTCAGATCATGGCAGAAAGTACAACCCGGGTGAATTATAGGTGCAGAGCTAGCCATAGGTGGTGAGCTAGCTACTGATGATGGGTTGACTTGACTAACAGAATGTTCCCTTGATTCTAACAATTCAATCCTCTTCATTAACTGGGTAATCTTAGCTTCTGCAGCTATAGAGGATCCTATAGAGTGTAAACCAGATCTGGAAGTTGTTGGTGTGGGTTTTCTCAGAGCAGGATTCCCACTGGATAGTTTTCTCCGCTAGAGCCTCAAAAGGTCCCAGCCCTGGTCTTCATCTTTCTTAAGAAATTCTCCTTGACACATGGTTTCAAGGAGAGTCTTAGTTTGATAGTCCAGCCCATCATATATAATCTGGCATTGGCGCCACTTCTCTATACCATGATGGGGACACAGGGCTACTAAATCCTTAAAGCGCTCAAAGTACTTCCAGAATGGCTCATTGGGCTCTTGTTTGAATTGCATGATATTTTTGCGCATGAGGGCTGTCTTATGGATGGGATAAAATTTTTTAAGAAAAACCTTGACAAAGTCATCCCAAGAAGAGATTGAGCTGACAGGAAGACTGTACAACCACTTCTTCGCAATATCCTTTAGTGCAAATGGGACAAATCTAAGTCTCACAGCATCCTCACTTAACTGGGAAATCCTCATCATGAGGCATACTTCTTCAAACTCTCGTATGAAGATGTAAGCATCCTCAGATTCTAATCCGTGAAATCGTGGAAGAGTGTTTATAAACTGGGGTTTCAACTCAAAATTATTGTCATTCGTGTTTAGGAGGAGAATGCAGGAAGGAATCGATGTGCGGATAGGATAGAACTTGTCCTGCAGCGACATGTTGGCAGTCATGATTGTGTCGAGTGGTGGTGTATGTGGCATGTAGAAACTCTCACAAGCCTCGCAGAAATTGGTTCCCTATACCACTCTCGCATACAAATACACAATCAACGTGCACCTTTCAAACAAGCGGAAAATGAAAAATAACAGTCAGAACAAGAAAATCAATCCAAGCTTTCTAGGGTTTTCTGGTCCTAGGTGACTCCTAAATAGACTATCCACAGGAGGTTCGGTGCAGACACTGACTATAAGCAAATCGGCCAGGGAAGGGTAAGGTTTGGTGGAGGTTTTCCGTCCGAAGACGTTCCTTAATTAAGTAACCAGCAACCTTCGGGCTTTCGGCCCTCAACCCCTTCCCTAGACACCGATTACACAGAAGTCACTTTCCAACACTTTTCCCCCTTAGGAAATCTCCTAAGCGAGTCCGGATGTCCCTAGGGGCCAACGTCTATCAATTTTTAATTAGAAGCTTAGGATTGTGAATGCGTGGGGAGAATGGTTTGTGGGCTAAGGAAGGGTGATAAAATCCCCACCTTATCTTTGTTATGGGATTTGCCCTTAAAGTAGATTCGTGCAAGTGTACGATGTAAACAAACAAGGATCACCCAAAGCGTAATTAAACAAACAAAGTGTGATTCCTAGTCAATATGCAATGCTTTACGTACCTTGTCCCCCGCACTCTTCAACAGAAAATTGAAAGAAATTGAAAGACACGTGCCTATAATGCAAGATGTCTAAACAATTTTTATCAACAATTACAACCAATCTTTTACTGTTGATTAACAAATATCAGGTGAAGAATACAATATTTCAAGTATATAGGCAGCAGTTTTTAGCAAAGCAGCAAGCCCTGCAGAAAACAGATTAGTAGTGAACTCCTCTGTGCCGCGTTTCCACGGCAAAACTTGTGGATCCGCGGCACTTTGGAGGGATCCTGGTCTCTGCTTTCGAGAGCAGAGGCCCAGGTCCACTTATATGATTCTGCTGTGCAGTATATCCTGTATCTTCAACCTGTACCTGCAACAGAGAAGATATATCGTTTAGTTTCTCACTTTTAAGAATACCGTTGCTCTCCCCGGCAACGGCGCCAAAATTTGATTGAAATTCAAGGTATATGATGTAAATTGCTCAAGAATCAGGTATTTAAAAGATGATTTATGGTTTAGAATTCACCTTTGATCTTGTTTACTTCGAATATGTGATAGTTATACCTTTTTTCCAATCTTTCGTTATAGCAAGTAGCTATATCGAGTCGTACCACAAGGAGAGCAAGCGTAGAAGCTTCACGATACTAGTGAGACAAAGAAATGATACCTCTTCTTTGTTAATTACACAAGAGCAAGCAATGTACAAGAAATGGTGGCTTGATAGTGCATTGTGAAAAAGAAGTGAAGTGAATGATGTGTTTTGCAAGAATGAAGTGTGATGAAGTAAAGAAAAGAATACTAGATTAAAATGTGTAAACTCTTTTGATTAGAATATGCATGGCTAGCATTACTACACCTCCTTGCTATCATACTAACTCTATTGTTGATTGCAAGATTGTCTCATCAAGAATCATAGACAATTGAAGGTAACTTGCATGTTCAAATGTGGTATTCCTTCTTGAAGACTAGTGTTCCTTTTAGTTAGTTAACTAGAAGCCTCTTCTTGAATCTTAGGTTCTCTTACTAGGTGTACAATGAGGAACTATAGGCTTGATACTCAATTAGTGCAAAGGTTAGAAGAATCAAGCTCTTTTGGACTTCAAAACTTAACTACAAGTTAGCATTGAAGTGCATGAGTTGATCTTGCTACACAAGTGACACAACCATGGTATTCCATCCTTTTGATCCAATCAAATGCTCTTTGTAAGAGACACACATTCATCTAGAGATCTTACAAGCAATCACCAAAGGATACATCATACTTCATTGGAATTCACAAGTAATATAGAATCATGCAAGAATTGAAGTATACAATCAACTAGAGCTAGTAGTACTAGGTGAGTCTTAGCTAGCCATGCAACTAGAACTTAGCCCTCCATTACACTTACAACAAAGCTAGAATTCTCCATGAAAGCAAAGATCTAAGCAATTAAACTAAGACTAGAATTGAATACAAGAAATTAAAGCACAAGAAGAGAAAGCATACTCAAGTTTAGCAAATAGAAGAAGAAAGCTCCATTGATGAATCTTTGCTTCAAGATTGTCACAAGTCTTGATTACAAACTCTCAAAGTGAAGAACTCTCTCTCAATTTGGCTACAAACTCAAGGAGGAAAGAGAGAGAAGCTAAAAACCTAAAACAAAATTACAACTAATCCAAAATTTTCCCTCTCCTTTCACTGGAACTCGCGCAGATCTCTGGCCAGGTATTTATAGGCAATTTTGAGAATCCCCCAGAATCTTAACTGCTGGCACAAAATCCGAGGCTCAACGGCCCTGGGATTGCCGCCAGATCCGGGCCGTTGAGCCGGATCTTTCTGGTGCGATCTGTTGGTTAGGTTGTTGGCCACGTGGACTGGTTGGATTTTGCAGTTGGCGCTCAGATCTTGGTGAGATCTGGTTTGATCTTTGGCTAATTTTTAATTAACCCCCTTAATTATCACTATTAAGGTGGTTAATTACTTTTCTTCTTTAAGTGGAGATCTGCAAAATTAGAGAGAATATGAGTTAAAAATCATATTTAATATACAATATGCAAGGTATAAAGGTGGTATAAAATGCAAATATGTGTAACAATCACACCCCCATACCTAGCTTTTGCTCGTCCTCGAGCAAAATAAAAGAAAAGAAAGAAAAATCCTAACTAATTATTACACCACTTTCGTAGGTGACACGATTGCACTGAGCACGTGCAACAAGCCGTTAAACCTCTAGGTTAGCCTAGAGGAGGAGTGTTGTCTCCTGAGGGTTTTCAGCGGATTACACCCACAAAATCCAAAAAGAAAAATAAGGGGTTAGTGAAATTTTTGATCCATGCTTTAAAGATTCTAAATTGACCTATAGGTTTCAGGTTACTCTTAACTTTTCATTCTTCTTATAGTATCTATTTAGAATTTTGTTTTCAGCTTAGGTTAAGATTTTGAGGAGAAGATCAAAAACCGGATTTTGCATCAATCCTAGGATATATATATCTATAAATATGAAGGATCTCTCTCAGACTAAGTTCATTTATTTACTTATATACATAACATTTTTTTTATATGTATATACAATTTTTATTTATTTACATTTCCTTATCATCCTTAGGTATCCTAGTCTACCCATGTAGCGAGCTTCTTACCGATGACTCCCAAACCAGATAGTTTTAGGGCACCAGATGAGAATACATCCCTCGGGTTCGAAGACTCGAGTAAACTAAGTACTTAGGATTTTAAGGACTTAACCACCTTTAGGCGTGACCGGTAATACTTCTTGAGGCACGACTGACCAGCTTAATCATGGGCTAAGTATTATTTTTTTTTTTTTTCTGACCACTTTTAGGCGTGATTGGCAATGCTTCTTGAGGCACGACCTACCAGCTTAATCAGTGGTTTTTTATTATTATTTTTTTTTCTGACCACTTTTAGGCGTGATTGGCAATGCTTCTTGAGGCACGACCTACCAGCTTAATCAGTGGTTTTTTATTATATACACACAATTTTTTTTTTATTATTATATATGTGAATAAAGTCACAAAGTCTTTGATTAATCCCTCAATATATTGAATATATATATCCTAAAGAAAGAATTAAAATCTAGTAATTTTTTCTAATCCTTTATTACTTAACCTAAAAATCCAACAAAATTCCTCTTTTCAACTTATAATTGGAAATCTTAGTTAAGGTCTTCCTTAATCCCTAAATTTCAATTTAGAGTCTTTAAACATGGATCAAAGAATTTCTTCTCTCTTTTTTTTTTTTTTTTTTATTATATTTTTTTATTTTTCTAAAAGAAAGGTAAAATCTAAAAAGAAAAAGAAAGTGAAAAATCTATAAGAAAGATAAATCAAAAAAAATAAAAGAAAAACCTAAGAAGAAAGTAAAAAAAAAATTCTAAAAAATAAAAAGGCCTAAAAAGAAAAAATCCTATGTTAGTATATCTACCCCCCCATACCTATCTCATGCATTGTCCTCAATGTATGTGAGATAAAATGATGCATGAAATAGGTAAAGGTGAAAAGTCACTCCCTCGTCCTTTTTGGACCCGCAGTGGTACTGGGTCCAGCTGATTGTGTCCTCCTCAGCGTGGCCTCGATCCCATCTAAACGAGAGGATATCCTAGATGATTCCTCCTCCACTTTCTTCCTGAGCCTGACTTGTCCCCGAAATATCTTCTTCATGCCTTGCCAGATAGTAGACATGAGGGCTTTTGGTTCAGTTGGGGGCTCCTGCCTCCAGAATTGGGGCTCATCTTCCACCTCTAAGCTTTCCTCTGAAAGAGACTCCACAGGTACAGTCTCAGGCATGACACTGGGTGTCCAGAGTGCCTGCAAGCAACTATTGTAAGCGCTTGTGGGTCTCTCTAGTGTAATCGTCACTCGGGCAAATGTCGAAAAAATGGCGTCGGACATGAAATGTCGACACAGACGTGTAATTAATATAAAATGAGAAACTTTGCACCCCGAGTGCGAGAGGAATTTTCAATAATAGCACGGAAGATAGTCTGGTTTAAACAGACTGTGTGATTCTGTGTCATCAAATCATGAATAATCTGAAGTACAGGCCTGCTAAAGTTGAAGTGTGATCGAGCCCAAGAATATTTCGTTGGATCCAACGTCCAACGCAGTGAATGTTTCTGAATGTAGATTGGGCTTTGAGCCACGATCCTGGATAGTGCAGCGTACACCCATAATTGTTAGGTATCGATTAAGGGCAAGGGGTCGCTAGGATGTGGAACAATGGGGGCATGAGTGATTTGTTCAAGCAGGGGAAGTGTGACCCAGATGTCACCATACGGCATGCGAGAGACAAATTGGTATGGGTCATGATGTACAGAAGCATAATCGATTGCATTGTAAAAAGTGTTAACCAGATCAGGGCAATAAAAGGCTTCATGTTCATGATGATCAAATACCAAAGTGTACCAATTTAACGCGCGGATGCGATCCACAAAAATATGCCCATACCCCCCATGTTCATTAAAAAGTGCAGAAAAATCTCTCTCTACATACAGATTTGGGGCCATAATTGCTAAAAAACAAAGGATTAAAAGATTTGAGATAAGAAATTGCAAACCACCCCCGGAGATCGTGGGGGAAATCCACAGAGTAGTGCAGTAGGCACAAAGATGGCCTTGGGAGAAGAAGTCTGGATCTGTGTTCATCACTGAAAATCAACCAGAATGAAGCTTTCCGGCGCGCCTGGGGTGACAGAATGGCCGCAGATGGGCGGCAGGGCGCGGCAATTTGGAAGAGAGGTGGGATCAAATTTTGGAGGAGGTTGGGTTTGGGAAGAAGATCTCAGATCTGAAATCACTTTCTCTGGTGAGGAAGTATGAAGTGAGGAGGAGATGTTTAAATAGGGTAGGTAAAAAGTGGGATGTACAATTGTACCCCTAGGTCAAAACTTGAATTACCACCCTTGGTCAAAGCATTTTGAAAGATGAAGGAATCCTAGGGAGGAAAGAGAAACCTAGGGATGTGAAATTCTTTTCATGCACAAAAATCCCAAAAATTTTTTATTTTTATTTTTTTATATTATTTACAAAAAAAAATGTAAAAGAAAAATATTAACAAGTGGTGGTCCCAAAATGATTTTCATGAAAAATGCATGGGAAAATATACAAATGGAAAGGTCACAAATAAACTGGGTCGTAAAGACCCAGTTCGTGAACATCTTGTGACAAAGAATCTGTGGTAAAAAATGGCTTTAAGCGTTGTCCGTTTACAGTGATATATTGCCATTGGTTGGGTCAAGAATCTCTATAGCTCCATGGGAAAAGACAGTTTGAACGATGAACGGTCCTGACCACCTGGTACGCAGTTTACCAGGGAAGAGGTGGAGTCGAGAATTATAGAGCAGAACCTTTTGTCCGACAACAAAATTCTTCCTGTGAATGGACTTGTCGTGAAAAACTTGGTCCTGTGCTTTGTAATCCGAGCGTTATCGTATACTTCATTTCGTAGCTCCTCCAGCTCAGATAACTGTAACTTCCTGAGAACACCGGCTTTATCCAAATCAAGATTTAGTTGCTTTAAAGCCATAGTGCACGGTGTTCTAACTCAACGGGCAAGTGACATGGTTTCCCAAATATAACTCGGTACGGAGACATACCGAGGACAGTCTTGTAGGCGGTCCTGTATGCCCATAAGGCATCAGTCAGTTTGACGGACCAATCCTTACGATTCTGTCCTACAGTTTTCTCCAGAATGAGTTTTATCTGTCTGTTTGTTACCTCAACTTGCCCATTGGTCTGAGGATGATAGGCCGTGGACAATTTATGAGTAATGGAGTATTTCCGCATCAAGGCTTCAAAAGCCCTATTGCAGAAATGACTCCCATTGTCACTCAGTATCGCACGGGGGGCTCCAAAGCGTGAAATGATGTACTCTCTTAAAAATTTAATGACAACTTGGTTGTCATTAGTCCGTGTAGGAATCGCTTCAGCCCACTTAGAAACATAATCTAACGGCTACCAAGATGTACTGGTTGCCGTAGGACAGAGGAAAGGGTCCCATGAAATCAATGCCCCCAGAGGTCGAAGATCTCGACTTCCAAGATGGGTGTGAGGGGCATCATGTCTTTTTGAGTAATACGACCCGTCATTTGACATCTGTCACAAAGCTTGCAAAAAGCATAAGCATCTTAAAGAGAGTGGGCCAGTAGAATCCACTCTGGAGCACTTTTTCCGCAGTTTTTCGTGGACCAAAGTGTCCACCGCAAGCTAATTTATGACAAATTGTCAAAACGCTCTGGTATTCATCCTCCGGAAGGCATCGACGAATAATTTGGTCAGGACAGTATTTAAATAAATACGGCTCATCCCAAAGAAGAACCGCATTTGTCTCAGAAAACGGTGTTTCTCTTGTCCTGACCAATGGGAAGGAATTTTGCCTGGTAGCAAAGTAGTTTACAATATCAGCATACCAAGGCTCTCCACTTAGCACAAAGATGTGCTCGTCAGGAAAGTTCTCGTTAATCGGTACTTTCTCATGGGGTGCGTTCGGTATTCTTGACAAATGATCCGCAACCACGTTCTCAACGCCCTTTTTATCTTTTATTTCCAAGTCAAACTCTTGCAAAAGAAGGATCCATCGAATCAATCTTGCTTTGCGTCCTTCTTTTGCATCAAGTACCTCAGGGCGAGTGATCAGTAAAAATTATGGTCCTGGACCCTAGCAGATATTGTCGGAACTTCTCTAACGCAAAAACAACTGCCAAAATTTCTTTTTCAGTGTCGTGTAATTAAGTTGGGCATCGTTTAGCGTTCTGCTAGCATAGTATATTACGTGCTGCCTACTATCAATACGCTGTCCTAAACAGCGCCAATCGCAAAGTCTGAGGCATCGCACATAATTTCAAATGGTTTGGTCCAGTCCGGTGCAGATATTATTGGTGCAGAAGCAAGTCTATCCTTAGCTCTCTCCACGACTTTCGACATTCTTCGTTAAAGATATAGGGTACATCTTTTCCTAGAGATTGTCAAAGGTCTCGCAATGTTGCTAAACCCTTGAATGAATCTCCTATAGAAACCAGCGTGCCTAAGAAAGATCTAATGTCTTTAAACATTGTGGTTCAGTGAGCTTGGTGATACCTCCACCTTAGACTTGTCTACCTCGATTCCAATGCTCGATATCTTGTGCCCCAGTACAATTCCGTGCTTGACCATGAAATGACACTTTTCCCAGTTAGTGTCAAATTCTTTTCCATGCATCGTTGCAAAACCAGCTTAAGATGGTACAAGCACTGCTCGAAAGTATCCCCATAGATTGAAAAGTCATCCATAAAAATCTCTAAAAATTCTCCACCATGTCCGAGAACAAGCTCAACATGCAACGTTGAAACGTTGCTGGAGCATTGCAAAGACCGAAGGGCATCCTACGGTATGCAAAAGTTCCGAAGGACAGTGAAAGTCGTCTTTTCTTGGTCCTCGGGAGCGATTGGGATCTGATTATATCCTGAATATCCATCCAGGAAACAATAATACTCATGCCCCGCCAATCTCTCCAACATCTGATCAATGAATGGAGTGGGAAGTGGTTCTACGTGTGGGGCATTCAGCTTCTATAATCAATACAAACTCGAATCTTCGTTGGAAGACGTGTTTGTATTAATTCCTTGTTCTCATTTTCCACAACAGTAAAGCCAGCTTTCTTTGGCACAGCGTGACAGGACTAATACCCATTGACTATCGGATATGGGATATATGATCCCATTGTCTAATAGTTTCATTATCTCAGATTTAACAGCTTCTTGCATAATAGGGTTAAGTCGACGCTGTGGATCTCTTTTCGGCTTGGCATCTCCGTTAAGTGAAATCCTGTGTTGAACAATAGTAGGACTAATCCCCTTAATATCAGCCATAGTCCAGCCAATGGCCTTTATTCTCCCTTAGCACAGTCAGAAGGTCTCTTCTTGTTTTTTTCCGTGAGATTAGATGCAATGATAACAGGAAACGATTCCTTCTCACCCAAGTACTTGTACTTGAGATGGCCAGGAAGAACTTAAGCTCACTGAAGGGACTGGATTTATAACAGGTTGCTCATGGTGCAAGGAAGAACAGGTTGGAATTCGTAGTCCTTTCAACCATCTGATTCAACAATCTGGTCAAGAGTTAGGTCGTCAGCTTCTAACTCAAATTCCTCTCAGAATCATATTCCACCTCCTCCACGTGTTCACTGGTTAATCCCTCTATCAAGTTAACATCAAAAGAGTCA